>CAUYLG010002503.1:0-60759 GCA_963573385.1 Cacajao melanocephalus
CTGGAACAAATAAACTTAACAAATATTTACAGAACTCTCCACCCCAAATCCACAAAACATACATTTTTCTCAGTATCACATTACACCTATTTTAAAAGTGACCACATAATTGGAAGTAAATCACTCCTCAGCAATTGCATAGCGTTTCACAGGTTTAAATAAAATATTGGTTGGCAAAAAAAAAAAAAAAAAAAAAAAAAGGAACTGAGGCAGATAGGCCTTTAATGTGAGCTTTTATGTTTGTCTGGCTAGGAGCCACGCTGTGTTTACCACTTGCTGTAGCCATGGTGTCAGAAGCTAACACCTAGTGTCCTTATTTTTGTCTTCCCTTTTTCCTTTGGGTTTTCCTAGAGACTCCTTCTTAAATAGGGTCTGAGGCTTGCAGTTCTTTTAGCTGTAACCCTTATTATTATTCAGGAGCCTACTGATGCCGTTGAGAAGGTTGGAGTTGAGGAGGGAAGCATTATATAGTCTTATAATTATGCCTCAGTCTTTTAATGAGCCTATGTCCTTGGGCTATGACCTTGACAAGTGCTTCCCAGCTTCCTCACTCCACTGTAGAGAGACAGGAAGGCTGGAGGGGGCTGAGGTTGAGTATTTCCCTTCCCCCATGTTGGTTAGGCTTTGGTAAAACTTAAGTTGGTTAGGCTGTGGTAAAATAGTTTTCTTTGAGGGTAGGCCTTGTTAAGGAGAACAGAGAGCTCTGGGTATATTTCAAATTTGTTACTTTTTCTGTCCCCCTGCTGGACGCATGAGGAAATTTTCTCCCGTCTCCAGTGAGAACCTCATGGGACTTTGAGTTCTTATTAAACCAAAACTGTCTGTATATCTTCTTTGGAAAAAAAAATCTCTATTTAAATCCTTTGCCCATTAATTTTTTTTCTTGTTGAGTTGGTGTAAGGATTTTTTTTTTTTTTTATTTAATGAGATGGAGTCTCACTCTGTTGCCAAGGTTGGAGTGCAGTGGTGCAATTTTAGCTCACTGCAACCTCCACCTTCCGGGTTCAAGGGATTCTCTTGCCTCAGACTCCCAAGTAGCTGGGATTACAGGCACCCACCACCACACCTGGTTAATTTTTTTGTATTTTTAGTAGAGACAGAGTTTCACCATGTTGGCCAGAATGGTTTTGAACTCCTGATATCAAGGGATCCACCTGTCTTAGTCTCCCCAAGTGCTAGGATTACAGGAGTGAGCCACTGCACCCGGCTGTAAGGATTCTTTAGATACAAGAATTCTATACCTAGATACAAGCTCCTTATCAGATATGTGATTTGCATATATTTTCTCCCATTTAGTGACTTTTCATTTCCTTGATAGTGTGCTTTGAAGCACAAACATTTTTAATTTTAATGAAGTTAAATTTATCTGATTTTCCTTTTGTTGCTTGTGATTTGGTTGTCATATCTAAGAAATCATTGTCCAAGGTCAAGAAGATTTACTGCCATGTTTTCTTCTAAGAGCTTTAATAGCTTCAACTCCTACATTTAGGTCAATGATCCATTTTAGTTAGTTTTTGTATATGTTGTGAGGTAGCAGTCCAGTTTTATTCTTTTGCATGTGGATATCTAGTTGTCCCAGCATCATTTGTTGAAAAGACTTCTCTTTTATTTAATTTTCTTATTTTTTTCAGAAATGAATTGAACATAAATGTAATGGTTTACTTCTGGACTCTCAATTCTATTCCACTGATCTATATGTCTATAGATGCCAGTACCACACAGTCTTGATTATTATGTTGTAGTAAGTTTTAAAATCTGGAAGTGTGAATCCCCAAACTTTGTTCTTTTTCAAGATTATTTTGGCTATTCTGAGTCCCTTGAATTTCCATATGAATTTAAGGATTGGTTTAGCAATTTCTACAAAAATATAGCTGTGATTTTGATAGGCATTGTGTTGAATCTATAGATTAGTTTGGCATCTTAATAATGTGATATCTTCTAATTCCTGAACGTGTAATGTCTTTCTATTTATTTAGGTATTTTAACATTTCTCTCAACAATGTTTTGTAGTTTTCACTGTATAAGAATTGTCCTTCTTTTGTTAAGTTTATTCCTGAGCATTTTATTCTATTTGATGCTATTGTAAATAGAATTGTTAATTTCCTTTTTGAGTTTTTTTTTGTTACAATGCAGCAATATAATTGATTTGTGCATACAATTGATTTTTATATTCCCATTTTATATCCTGTAGCTTTGCTGAACATATTTATTAGTTTTCATAGGGTTCTTTTGTGTGTGTGTGTGTGTGTGTGTGTGTGTGTGAATTCCTTGGGATTTTTTATATACAAGACCTTGTTACCTACCAGTGGATAGTTTTACTTCTTCCTTTCCAATATGAAAATATTTTATTCATTTTTCTTGTCCAGTTGCTCTCATGGAACGTTTAGTACAATGTTGAAGCAAGAATGGACCTCCTTGTGTTGTTCTTGATTTTAGAGGGAAATCATCCAGTCTTTTAATATTAAGTCTAATGTTAGGTACAGGTTTTCATACATGCCTTTTATCAGGTTGAGAAGATTCTCTTTTTCCCTAGTTTACTGGGTGTTTTATGATGAAGAGGTATCCAAGATTGTCACATGCTTTTTCTGTGTATACTGAGATGATTATGTGTTTTCATTTTTTTATTCTCTTTATATAATATGATGTATTATATTAATTGATTTTAGGATGGAAAAGCAATGTTCTATTTTTTGGGATAAACCCCACTTGACATGATGGTAACTCTTTTTATATGCTGTTAGATTCAGTTTACTGGTATTTTGTTGAGGAATTTTGCATATTCACGAGATATTGATCTGCATTTTTGTTTTCTTGTTACATCTTTGTCTAGTTTTAGCATCAGGGTAATTAACTTGCCTCATAGAGTGAGTCGAAAAGTGCTCATTTTAATGTTTTAAATTCAGAGACTTTTATCATCTTAATCAAATGAGCATTATCTATTTGTTTTAGGCATTTGAATCACAAGTGTCTGAAATGTGTATCACACAGAAAACTGACATGCAGTGGAGTTTGACTGAAATCCACTGTGCAATGAGTCTAATGAAGAAACTAGTAAAACTAACACTAAGTCAAACTGAAATCAATTGCAAACCTTAAAGAACAGAATCCATAACGCTATTAAACTTTTCCATGCAACACAGTTGTCATAAACTTTATAAATTGCTGATGGAAACAAATTTTTGAATTGATAATTTCACCAAATTAGATTTTGGTGTCCAAAAGCAAATTTTTCTAAGTTGATAAATTTGGAAAATTTGGTCAATTGGACTCCGAGTAGCTTGGTCATTGGGTGAATTGTCTTTCAAATAAATGCCTAGTTTGTGGGTACAGATAAGGATCACGAAGACAGGGAATTGAGAGAACTTTGCCTACAGACTCCTTTTTTTTTTTTCCAAAATAGACAGTGAGGTTAAGTGCTGAGAGAGGTGAAAGTGAAGTAGAGGGTTTAAGGAAAGTGGAGAAAGGCCGGGCGGGGTGGCTCACGCCTGTAATCCCAGCACTTTGGGAGGTCGAGGCGGGAGGATCATCAGAGGCCAGAAGTTCGAGACCAGCCTGGCCAACATGGTAAAACCCCGTCTCTACTAAAAATACAAAAAAAACCCCAAAAATTGGCCAGATGTGCTGGTGGACACCTGTAATCCCAGCTACTCAGGAGGCTGAGGTAGGAGAATCGCTTGAATCTGGGAGGTGGAGATTGCAGTGAGCCGAGATTGTGCCACTGCACTCCAGCCTGGGCGACAGAGTGAGACTTCATCTCGAAAAAAAAAATTGGAGAAAGTTTGCAGGAGTCAATGAGGTGATGGAATTGGGCAACCCAAGCTTGCTGAGTTGTGTTCAGGACCCAGCTCTGTTGGTGCCAATTCCAATGGTTGTTGATGCTTCTTGTTCCTAGGAGTGCTCAGAGATGAGGGCACAGGAGTAGAGAAATCTGGTGATTAGTAGGTACGTGGGAGAAAAAGACAAGGGGTTCAACAGGAGATGGCATCAGAATGGTGGTGTTGGCTCATGACATCCAGGCTGGGATGAAAAAGAAGAAAGGCTTGGTACACAAAAAGATAAAAGAGAGAGTCCAAAGGACTGGAGTTTCAAGAGGTATGAGGTTTAATATCTGTGTGTAAGGGGATGAGGGAGCCACAGACAAGAAGCTGGGTTTACGGAGTGAGATTTTGGAGGGTAAAATTCCAGGGGTAAAGCAGATCTTGTCATGAAAGGGCCAGAGGCCTGGTAAACAGAGTGGGCTGGTTGGATGGGTTACTGGAAGTGAGGACAATATAGAACAGTGGGACCAGAGACTTGGATGGAGCAATTAGCGGGGCAAGCACATGAATGGAATGATAGCAGGACTTAGGATGGTGAGCAAGACTCTGGGACTAAGACTTCACTGAGTCTGTAATTAGGAGCTGTCTTCTCCCAACTCCAAACTCCATTAGCCCAGCATTAATGAACCATCTTGTCATGAAAAAGGTGGGACGGGGAAGGGAATCTTGTTCTCGAGTGTTTGCAAAACTTCTCTGGAGAGGTCTTTACCTTCCTATATTTGCTTCTATCTCTGCCAGCTCTGTATTGACTGTTCAGTCAGATTTTGAATCCCTGATATTCTCTCAGTCTGCTCCAGCCCATCCTGTTAGGTCTCTGATTGACTGAGTTTAATGATTTTTTTTTGACTAGCTGTGGCATGCTTTCTTCTGAAAGGTAGACATGCTTAAACTGTAAGCTTGCCAATTGACTTCCTGCCGACTGGGCTAACAGATGTCCTAGAATCCTTATCCCTTAGCAGCTAAGGCCAAGACCATAAAGAGGAAGTGGTATAATCAATGTCCTGAGTCCCAAAAGGTAAGGGGCTTTGCACAAAAATGGAGGAGCTATGGAAGCAACAATAAGGAATGAGAAGAAAGCTCCCTTTCTTGCTCTCAATCCAAGATTTTGAATTTTTCCTTCAATTTACAAATACCTTTTAAGTGTCTATATGTACAACTAAATGACCTTGCAAAAGAAACTCCCCAAAATTGACTTTTAAAATGTGCCTCCCTTTCAAGTTGCTGATGTGTCTCTGCCTTGTCTTCCCTTTTCAGGGTCACCACACTTCTTGAGCTGTCTTTATGGTTTCTGCTTTTGTCTCTCTCAAGAGACAACTCTATCAGAGGTCAGCAGTAAATGTCCTAATTTTCAAGTCCAGTGGCCAAAGATATTCATGAAACCACTACTCTGGAGCCTGACCAACATTAGGTTCTGAGAATACAAAATTAACTATTGTCTACCGCCCAAGAACTCACAATCTGCTGAGGGAGATAGACTCAAATTGATATTTTCAACACTCTCTTGCCCTGGATTTTGAGACACCGGTGTTGTAGTTGTAGTGCTCCTTTTCAGCCTCCTAAGAGGGCTCCTCTCTTTCTCTTTCTGTCTCTCTCTCTCTCTCCCTCTGGCGTTTGTATATTGGCTCTATGCTAGGACTCTTTTTTCTCTTATACCATATTTCCTGTCTGAGAAATCTCATCTAAACCAATTGCTTCATTTCCCATGTATGTGCGTATGACTCTTGAGTTTAAATTGCTAGCTTACATCTATTCTCTGAGCTCCAGAACAACTGTTAACAAGACAGTTCCTTAACATTAGTATATTTACAACAAAGTTCATCAGTATAATCTCTGACCCACTTCCCCTCTTACTTATCCTCATTCTCTGTGGATATGTGAATAGAATTTCTCTACCCAACTACCCAGACAGAAACCTGGTATTATCCTCAACTCTTAATTTCTCCTCCACCTCATGTAATGACATACAACGTGTCTAATCTATACTACCTTTTCTATAGCTGTTTGATCTGTTAGCTTCTCTAGGTCTTCCCTGCTTTTTCCTTAGAAAAACGTTTCCAATTTTCCTTAGATTCCTTAACTAGCTTCCTATTTGGTTTACCAGCTTCTAGTCTTGTCCCTCTGACCCATCTTACAGTCTGATGCAAGAATGATCTTTCTGAAATGTAAATCGTATCCCTCTTTTCTCCATTTAAAAATACTAGTGGCATCCCTTAGTTTTTAGGATAAAATCCAAACACTTTATCAAGGGGATATCAGGTTATAGGGTCCTTTGTAACCTGGTCTTGCCTGGCTTTCCTTCTTCACCTCCTTCACTTTTTCCTCAAATCCTAAATCCCTGCTATACCAAATTACTTAGAATTTTTCAACCACTTTTTACCATTTCATAATTTAAAGCATGAATACCTGCAGATCTTTCTGCATGGAATGCCCTCTAAACTGGCTTCTTTGCCTGAAGCTTGATGAATTCCTAGTCATTCTTCAAGATTCAGCCCTAGCATGTTTCTTCTGAGAAATTCTGCATGGACCACCTCCTTTCCAGTAGGCCTCAGATGCAACCAGGTTCATAGTACCTGTTTTACTATGCTGTACTTACTTTTGATCTGTCTCTCTAATATTTTGGGCCTTTGAGGGGACATCCCTATATTTCAAACAGTGCTTTGGAGGGAGAAAAAATATGCTTGCTAAGTTAACTGATTAATTATTGAATGCCTCCTATGACAAAGAAGACATTGTGCTAGGCACTGTGATGTATTTTTGCAGGTTCCCTTTCCTCTCTTAAAAACTTCTCAGTCTCCTTCAAAAGTTCTCTATCCTGTCTGTTCCCTAATGTCTGACCTCAGCCTTCTCTTGCTCTACATATATACTCTGACTCACTCTATCCATTTATTTAGCTTTAATTGCTGACAACTCCCAAATCTGTTCTTCCAGCAAAAACCTCTTTCTCAAGCTCCAGATGCTCCCAGGCATCTCAAATGCGGTGCATATGAAACTGAACTATTTTCTTTCTTTCTTTTTTTTATTCCTTCTGGGATAAAAGGAGAAGATAATTGTAGCAAAGGTTCTAAAACCATTTTAAGGAAAAGTAGTTAGAAATTAAGCCAGGACAATGTCATAAAGTCTTCAGTGACATCCCTAGGTACAGCTTTTGTGTTTTCATCTCCTTTTGTGTTTTCAAGTGAATAGCAGTAAAATTCCTTTAATGCTGTGCTTCCCATACTGGACTATACAGTAGTGTACCAAGGTATATATGAAGCCACAGTGTAAACAAGGCTTGTCTTTCCAATACATGTGACAGAAAATTGCGGGCGTGTGTGTATTTGTGTAATATACAAGATTTAACTTGTGAGAATTAAAAACATTATTTTTCTATTAAACAGATATATTGTGGAACAGAATGCAAAAATGTCAGAAAAGTTTAAGGTCCTTTCCTGAAAATGTAAGCACACAAACCATTTCTATTATTAAGATATCTCAGATTTAACTACCAAATTTAAGGCTGGGCTTGGTGGCTCATGCCTATAATCCCAGCACTTGGGGAGGCCAAGGCAGGTGGATCACCTGAGATCAGGAGTTCGAGACCAGCCTGGCCAACATGTTGAAACCCCATCTCTACTAAAAAATACAAAAATTAGCCAGGCCTGGTAGCAGGTCCCTGTAATTCCAGCTACTTGGGAGGCTGAGGCAGGAGAATTGCTTGAACCTGGGAAGCTGAGGTTGCAGTGAGCTGTGCCATTGCACTCCAGCCTGGCAACAAGAGCGAAACTCCATCTCAAAAAACAAACAAACAAACAAAAACTGAAACACCAATAACTACCAAATTTCTATCCCAGAACTAGAGGAGAGCTACACTATGCCCATGCATTTAAGAGCACAGAGAGGAAAGCCTTAAGAGTACAAACCTTACCTACGCATGAACAACAGGGAATCAGCTTTGCAGGAAGTTCTTTTTTAGACGAAGAAGGAGGAAACAGGAGAAGGGAGGAGTCAATAAGTCCAAAAGACAGAGCTAAGCAGAAGAACTCAGTACAACACATTGATTCATTCAAAAGATATTTATAGATGTCTATTTTGTCTCATGTTCTTTACAGGGTGGTAGGAAAAGGGAATTAGATGTGTTTGTGCCCTTAAGTAGTTCACTATTTAGTAATGAATGCTGAACAATATAATTATACCGTTGTTGTAATAAAGAATATATAATGTGAAACTGGACACTGGAGAAGGAAATAAAGAAAACAGTCCTGTTTATAATGGCATCAAAAAGAATAAAAATTTGAGAATAAATTTAACCAAGGAGGTGAAAAATCTATACACACACACAAAAGATCTATACACTGAAGACTATGAGATGCCAATGAAAGAAGTTGAAAAAGAGCAAATAACTGGAAATACATCCCATGTTTATATATTGGAAGAATTAATAATATTAAAATGTCCATGTTATCCAATGTGATCTACACATTCAATGTGATTCTCTATGAAAATTCCAATGGCATTTTTCATAGAAGTAGAAAAAATACTAAAATTAGTATAGAACTGCAAAAGACCCCAAATAGAGTAAATAATGTTGATAAAGAACAAAGCTGGAGGCATCTTTGCTGATTTCAAACTACATTACAAAGGTACAGTAATCAAAACATTGTGTATCATACTGTTTTGCATGTTCAGCCTAAAAATAGACACGTAGTCAAATAAAACAGGATAGAGAACTCAGAAATAAACTCACGCACATATGGTCATATGGTCAACTGAAATTTTTTGTTTAATAGGGTCTCTCTGTGTCGCCCAGATTGGAGTGCAGAGGTGCAGTCTTGGCTCACTGCAGCCCTCACTTCCTGGGCTCAAGTGATCTTCCCATCTCAGCCTACTGAGGAGCTGAGACTACAGGCACACTCCACCACATCCAGCTAAATTTAAAAAAATTTTTTGTAGACATGAAGTCTCCAGATGATGCCCAGGCTGGTTTCAAACTCTTGAGCTCAAGTGATCCTCCTGCTTCTGCCTCTCAAGGTGCTGGGATTACAGGTGTGAGCCATCATGATCAGCTGGTCAACTAATCTTTGATGAGGCACCAAGAATAAGCAATGGGGAACAAAAAGTCCCTTCAATAAATAGTGTTGGGAAAACTGGATAGACATACACAAAATAACAAAATTGGACCCTTGTCTTATATAAAAATGAATTTGGAATGGATTCAAGACTTAAATGTAAGATGTGAAACTGCAAAACTCTTAGAAGAAAACATAGGGGAAAAAGCTCCTTGACATTGGCCTTAGCAATGATTTTTCATATATTCACAAAAAAGCATAGGCAAACAAAATAAACATAAAGAAGTTGGATGACATCAAACTAACAGGCTCTGTACATCAAAGGAAACAATCAACAAAATGAAAAGACCTATAGAATGGGAGAAAATATTTGCAAACCATATCTGATAAGGGGTTGATATCCAAAATATATAAGGAACTCACACAACTCAATAGCAAGAAAGCACAAAAAATCTGATTTGAAAGTGGGCAAAGGATCTAACAGACATTTTTCTAAAGAAGCAGTAGCAGTACATGAAAAAGTGTTCAACACCACTAATCATCAGAGAAATGTAAATCAAAACCACAATGAGATATTATCCCACACTTGTTAACATGGCTATTATAAAAAAGATAGGAGATGGCATGTGTTGGCGAGGATATGGAGAAAGGGGAACACTTGTATACTCTTGGTGGAAATGTAAATTGGTACAGCTACTATGGGAAACAGTATGAAGTTTCTTCAAAAAATTAAAACTAGAACTACCCTATTATCCAGCAATCCCACTTCTGGGTATATACCCAAAAGAAACGAAATCCGGATCCTGAAGAGAGTTATCTGCATTCCCATGTTCACTGCAGCCTTATTCACAATAGTCAAGATATAGAAACAATCTAAGTGTCTGTCGACACATAAATAAAAAGAATGTGGTATATTTATACACAATGGAATTTTAATCAGCCATAAAAAGGAAATCCTGCCATTTATGACAACATGGATAACTTATTCACTTTGACATTATGCTAAATGAATAAGTTAGACACAGAAAGATAAATACTGTATGATCTCATTTATATTTGAAATTTAAAAACATTGAACTCATAGAAACAGAGGAGAACAGTCATTGCCAGGGCCTGAGGTATGAGAGAAATAGAGATGTTGATCAAAAGGTCCATGCTTTCAGTTATAAGATGAACAAGTTCTGGGGATCAAATGTACAGCACAGGTGGTGATGGATGTGTTAATTAAAAAAAAAAAAGAAAAGAAATTGGATCATCGGAATAGTGCTGAGCTTTGCCGGGGGGAATTCTGTCAACACTTTACAAAAAAGGCAACCTTTCAGCGTTTGGCTAGTCTTGTAAGCTGTATAGGTGTTTTTTGCCTGTCGGTTGGTTAGAAACATTCCAGAAAATTGGAATATAAAATGTGTCGGAAATGAATTAGAAATATGCTCACATTCTTGACAATCATTATTAGCATTTAAGTCCTGGAAGAGGAAGGAGACCATTTCTATTGCTTGGCATACTCAGTTGCGTAGCTTAACCCTGTCTCTGCATATGGTACCATGTTTATTGTTTTGTAAAGCTCAGCCAGAGAGTTGAATATGGCATGGACGTAGCTTACTCCTTCTTATTTAATGAACATATATTGAGCATCTATTTTGTACCAGGCCTTATGGTAGAGTTATCGAGAATGAGTCCCACTCTCTGGATTGAGCAGTTTGGCTGAATGAAGGGATCAGTTAAGTAGACAGGCAACAGTAGTACATATGATTGGTAGGTATATGCCCACAGGATTATAAATAACAGTACACAGGAGAGGCCTGAGCCCATTTGGAGGGTGATGCGGAGTTTGGGGCCTCAAAAGTGACTTCTGAGCAAATATTTGAATGACAAGTAGGAGTGGACTTGAAAGAGGGCAAGTATTATAGAGGGAACATACAGCAATTAGTGATGCAGTCAGAGAATAACAAGCAATTTCTCATGAAGGATGGCTGCAAATAATGGTGGGAGAGGAGGCTGAGAAGTAGCTGGGACCAGGTCACAGATGACCTTTGTGTCATTAAATGTCTGGATTTTATCCAGTGAAGGCAATGGTTAGTCATTGGAATACTGACTATGAAAAGTGTTTTTCAAAGAGTAGATTGTTAGTGGGTTGTAAAATCAATTTAGTGAATTAGGGCCAGCATATAAAAGGTGAACAAGTAGAAAATACGAGTGTAGATCATACTTATAAAGGTAAATAACATTTTACGAAGCTTTTATTTCAATCATTTATGTTTATGAATAATCTGATGTAAAATGCTTTTTGGTCTGTGGGTCACAGTCACAATTTATGAGAAGCACTAGTGTAAAGGTTCAATAGTACACAAATTATCAGATTACTTTTAGTAGCAATTAACAGAAAATTCACACTCAAAGGGAAATAATCACTAAAAAAGATTATTATCCAACATAACTAGGATTCCAGTTGGGGAGCTCTTGGTTTTGTACTTTTAGTTGTTCTAATCTGCCACTCTCAGTGTTATCTTCTGCCTAAAGCCAGTTCCCTAGTGACACTTAGAATAACATGCCAATTTATTCATCTAGGCAGATTAGAGCCTAGATTCTCACTGCTTCAACTTAGTTTAGGCCTGTCCACCGGAACCCGTTCAGGAACTAATCTACTAAAAGGAACTGAAATGCAATGTGGCAAACTCAATGTACTATGGAAACGTAGAGCACCTCGGTTAACAGTCATGAATTTATGTGTGGGGATGGTCAGGGGAGCCACCTAGGTGATGCCAAAGGTTTGTGTATAAGTTAAGTAGGTAAAAGCAAGAAGGCTCTCTGTGTGGTAGTGACTGCTTGAACAAAAGGTTGTGGACAGTGGAGCTGTGCACAAGGAAACATCCAAAATAGGAATTTTTATGCTTCTAAGCCATAGCATTTAGAGGCAAAGGAAGTAGCTGCAGTGATGAGTAGATGTCTGAACAAGGAGGGGAGTCATGATAAGGAATCTAGACTCTTTCCCATAGGAAATAAACAACTGGAGATCATCACCAGGGAATTAAGATGATCAGATTCCCATCACTACAGCCAAAGTGTAGAGAAAGGTAGGTAGGAGGTTGTTGCAGCAATCCAGGATAGAGGTATCTTGGATTTCATATTAGGGAGCAAGTTGACTGCAGATTTGAGAAACATTATGGAAATAAACATAACATGTTAACTTCAGTGTAGATGTGTAAGGAAATAATCACTGACTTTTCTTGTCATCTCCCCAGGACATCAGGTTTACAGTGTATTAATTGTAAAGCTTAAATTTGTTACCTTTTGAGAAAGGAGTGATCATTACTTTGTCAACCTTACCATAAAGAACTGGAGCCCAAGATGGGGGGAACCTTTGAGGGTGCTGCTCTAGGGTTTGGAATGTATTTAAAGAGGTACTAAGATGGACTTGGGGGAGCATTCTACTAGTTGAAGAAAGGTTATTTATTTATAGGCCAGATTAGTAAAATTCTTGATGCTGTTATTTTCCTTGTGTTATCCCTGAGCCTTTAGCAAATGTCTTAGGATTCATGTACTTTTTTTTGGACCAAAACCCAAAACATTAAAGAGAAAGCAGTATCTCTTGAGGCCACTGTGGTAGTGGCAGTGGCCTGTTATTGTGAGCTCACTGATGATACAGGTTGTTTCTTGTCTCTAGTCTCTACATGACAAACAGCAGATATTGTGTCTCTGCTGCCTAAATTGATGCTGGGAACTAGCAGATGCTCAAAAAGCATGTAGGGAACTGTTGAAAGTCCAAAGGGAGATACATTTCTGGGGTCTAAGAGGAAAAGCTACAGGAGCCCAGCCACAATCCATCTATTCAAAATAAAGATGTGGTTTTAAGGAAAGTGATTTCTCTAGAAGTCAGGTATGACCCCTAGATATCAAGCTGGGGTGGATGGTCATGCTAAGACAGGTGGAGGGGTATATTTTTTAGCAGAAGCAGAGTTGTAGCTTTATTTCATAAATGTTTTGAGTCTCTACTATATGTCATTCAAAATGTAAGAGCTTTCTGGCAACAGTGTGAAGGACAAACTAGAGTAGAGAAAAAGAGATAACGAGCTCTGTTGGGAGTGGACGAGTATGACTAAGGCAGCTGCAGCTAAATAACCCAGAATAGTTCTGTCACTGAAGCTATGTCTACTACACCAGTGACCCCTCTACCCTTACTCCTGCTTATTATCTCGAATAATGAATGGGTTCAGTGGGCCAAATACACTCAGAAGATACAGGCTAAAATAAAATCTCTTCTACCTACTCTACTGGGATATGGCAGTTATCAGGCACTACTATCAAGTGTTCAGACCAAGAGCGATGGCTCCTTTCCAAGTCTTTCCATATTTCCATAACTACCACACTACGAAAGCCTCTGAACCCAAGGGAACAGCAGTCTGGCTGTGCCAAGAAAGGGGCTCCCAGCTTCTCACATTCTGTAGCCGGATTTCCCTTTTCTGGGTTCCCAGAGAGGCCAGATTTGACAACAATAAAAACTTCCAGGAAATTCCCAGGAGGTTTAATTTCCTAATTCTTCTCTCGCTTAGACTCTCTTACCCCTTCCCCCCACCAAGAGGAAGGAGCTTATCCTGGAGCCCAACATCCTCTGCTGAATGTCTCCACCCCTTTGGCCAAAGTGGTGGAACATCTGAGTTCTTGGGTCCTCTCCTCCCAGGTCCATTCAGGGGGTTGAGGGGTACACATGAAAGTAATGTGTGATCCTCAAAACAGAGGAATGACTGCAGTATCCCCAGAAGGTCCATAGGGTACTAGATTGTTTAAGGAAGTTTCACCTGCAGATTGTCACTCCCCTACCCCTGTCAGGAAGTAATCTTTCTCTAAGAAATCCCAAGCACTCAGTCTCTAGGAGACCAGATGTCACGACAACCACCTCTGGCAACATTTGGAATTATAGGATGCATTCCCATCTAAACTGGCATTAAGAAAAACAAAACTGCACTAACCAAAAATAACCCAAATTTAAGGACCAGAAGCATAAGTCATGGATTTACTATCCCAGGTAGACTGAGCATTTGGATAATTCTCATTATCCAGATACCCCACAGGAAGGAAAAAAGAAATGAATTTATATATATTCATATAAAGACTTTTATCTATTGTGCAAAGAGAGGGCCATCTGGCTCCCCAGAAGGTTCTCAACCCCATCAAGACTGTCCATTATACAGCTCTAGCTCCAGTTCTTCTCAGAGAGTAAAAGCACTCCAAAGGCCTGTGATCATGGGCACTGATTAAGGGCTGCAGATTCTTCAGATCCAGTTAAATCCCTGGTGTTTGAGCTGTGTGGGAGCTGTGGTTGCTTGCTTCCCGGCTCTGGCTGAGGTCCTGCCGCAAACCCTGCAACAGCTGGTTTAGGAGTGTAAGGTGGCTGTCTCTGCGAGGAAGAGGCAGGGGTGGGAGGCAATTCCCTTTATACTCGATCACTGCCATCTTGGCCCGATCCGTACTCCGATTTGGGATCTGCAGCATTCTTGTGTAGCCCCCATTTTGATCTTTGTACCGAGAGGCCAGTACTTGAAACAGCTTTGGGATCAAGTCCTTCTCCTAGAGGGAGAAGTATCCAAGAGACAGCAGAGTCAGGCACAACTGCAGAGGCATTTAACTTTACACCACTCCCAAAGGTAAGGTCCACCCACAAGTAGAAAGACCTCCCCCTCCCCCACCAAGCTGGTAGAGTCAATGTTACACAAAAGGTCATTTATCGAGAGTTGTGCAGAGACATATTCACATCGACTTCAACTAACTTAAGACACAGTTTCTAATTCAGTCAACAACACTGACCCGTAAGTGAGTACACTAGCTTAATTCTGCCCAGTTCTCCTTCCTCCAACCATTACCCCCAGGGAGCAAAGGGTAGTATTTTGAAGGCGGATAGGACGCACTCACTGTGAGCCAGAAGTCAGCCATGCGCATGGCTCGTTCGTTGGTGTCTCCCAACTTCCCATAGTCGATGAGCTGTTAGGACAAGACATCACGGATCCGACCAAGAAAACAAGGCGTCAATCTAATTTCTCTAATGCCGGACCGCAATCCATGCATTCCACTAGCAAAGCACCTCCAATCTACACCCCTAATTCCGCAGCCCTAACCAGCCTTCCATTAGAGGCGATGGAGGGGCGGGTTCAGCTCAGGGTCCTAGGGGACTCAGACTTGGGGAATGGTTTACCAGGTTGGTCCCAGTCCCTTTCCACTTGCAGCCGGCTCCGCCCCTTCAAACCAGACCTGCAGAGTGGACAACGGGGCCCCGCTCCTCACCTTCTCCGCATAGCCCCTCATCTCGTCCACACGCGCCCATGGTGCCTCGATGCGTTCGTGGCGCACCAGCCCCGTGAGCAAGTTCCGCAACAGATGGATGCGAGACTCGGGACCAAGGCCCAGACGGCGATATACTCGGCCATGGGAGATGGCTGCAGCGACCGACAGCCGCATGTTCCCACCTTCTGCCCGCCCCTTGGAGGACGGAACTGGAAACTGGAAGGTAGACCGGGTGGAGGCAATTTCAAGGAACGCATGCGCCTTAGCGCGGAGCGTGGCAAACGTGTTTGCGCATGCGCATCAGAGCCTGCCTCGTTGGCAGTCTCGGAAAGGGCGGAGAAACGGTGTTGAGCTTTTCCAGAGGCGGCGAGCTGGGCGGGCTTCAGGCAGAGTGAGCGCTCAGTGGCAGCCGAAGAACGAGGCGCCCCCTAGCGTGGGATAAGCGGGCACCGGGTTTTTCTTGAGCTGCGTCAGCCGAAGTGTGGCATTTAGGGGGATGGGACTCTCCGCCGCGGAGCCCCCTGGGAAAGAGAGCGTCTGAGGAGAAAGGTACACGGAGGGTTCGGGGTCCTGCGGGCCGCCCGCCCTACCCGGCCCAGCAGTGGCCAGCTGGCCTGGCTGACACTTGTGCGCATCGTTTTTAACACAGTGATTTTCAGTAGTAATGGTGAAATGGATAATAACGATGCCCGGAAAAGAAACGCTGATAGTGAAATTTTCTTTTGTTGAAGTGATCATTCCAGTTAAAAGTTGCAGCGCTAAAAGGAAAAGTAGTGGATTGTTTTTAATTACACCAATGTGGCTTTTTAAGGGGAAAAACATACCTACACATTTATGTGTTAATGAACAGTAATATTATAGTTTGTTTTTGAGCCTTAATATCTGCAAATTGGCAATGACTGTCGAAATTGTTACTTGTTATGGATTGAGTTGTGTCTTCCCCATGATTCTTCCTGTCTCCAAAAAGCTATAAGTCTTAACCTGCAATAACTCAGAATGTGACCTTATTTGGAAATAGGGTCATTGCATATGTAACTTGTTAAGATGAAGATATACAGGCATAGGTGGGCGCCTAATCCAAAAGGCCTAATGTCTATCTATCTGTCGACACTAGGCATTTTGGATTAAGCGGGCCATCGGGTTTTTCTTGTGCTGCGTCAGCAGAAGTGTGGCATTTAGGGCGATGGGACTCTTTGCCGCGGAGCTGCCTGGGAAAAAGAGCGTCTGAGGAGAAAGACACCTGGTGGGTTCAGAGTCTTGCGGGCTGAAGGCTCTATCTATCTTTTATCTATCTATCTATCTATCCATCCATCTATCCATTCATCCATCCATCCATCCATCCATCCATCCATCCATCCATCCATATATGCAGGCTGGGCGTGGTGGCTTACGCCTGTAATCAGTGCCAGCACTTTGGGAGGCCGAGGCGGGCAGATCACCTGAGGTCAGGAGTTCCAGACCAGCCTGGCCAACATGTTGAAACCTCGTCTCTACTGAAAATACAAAAATTAGCTGGGTGTAGTGGCTCATGCCTGTAATTCCAGTTATTCAGGAGTCTGAGGCAGGAGAATAGCTTGAACCCGGGAGGTGGAGGTTACTGTGAGCTGAGATCACGCCACTGCACTCCAGCCTGGGTGACAGAGTGACATTCCATCTCAAAAAAATATATATATGCATATGAAGAGAGGAGATGGACACTCAGGGTGATGCTGACCAGGTAAAGACAGAGACGTATAGGGAGAAAGCCATGTGACTTTGAAAGCAGAGATTAGGGAGCTAAGCAGTTGCAAAGCAATGAATGAATACCAAGGATTGCTGGAGCACACCTGAGGCTAAGGGAAAGGCATAAAATGTATTCTTTTTCAGATCTGTCAGACAGCATGATCCTGCTGCTGACACATCACTTTCTTTCTTCTAGCCTCTAGAGCCACAAACAATAAATTTCTGTTGTTTTAGGTTTTACAGTTTGTGATAGTTTGTTATAGCAGTTTTAGGAAATGAATTCACTCCTTTTTACGTGTACATATTCAGTAGACAGTATAGTTAGATTTGTCACTCTGTCAGCTTATAGGTGACCAAAGAACATTTCTTTCCTAATTTTAATTTTGAAAATCTTCTTTAATGTGAATCAACAAATATGCAAACAGGAAAAGTTATAACCATATGAATACATTGACAGAGATTTATACAAATCACACTTCACAGTTACAGAAATTACAATACTATTCATGTTTTGTTTCTTTGGGAACAATTCTTGTAGTTTTCAATTATCTTTGCAATTAAAAAATTTCGCTATTTTCACCAGAAGTTTTTTTGAGACAAAAGTTTTGTTTTTGTTGCCCAGGTTGGAGTGCAATGGTGTGCTCTCGGCTCACTGCAACCACGCCTCCCAGATACAAGCGATTCTTGTGCCTCAGCCTCCCAAGTAGCTGGGATTACTGGTGCCAGCCACCACACCCAGCTAATTTTTTAATATTTTTATAGAGATGAGGTTTCACCAGATTGGCCAGACTGATCTCGAACTCCTGACCGTAAGTGATCTGCCCGCCTCGGCCTCCCAAAGTGCTGGGATTACAGGTGTGAACCAATGTGCCTGGCCCACCAGAAAATGTATCATAAATTTCTATTGGTAAAAACTTGTTAAGAGTCTCTTCTTCAGCAAAAATTAGGTAAAATGAAACATTGATCCATTGTTTTAGAAAATGCTTACACGGCCGGGCGCAGTGGCTCACGCCTGTAATCCAAGCACTTTGGAGGCCAAGGAGGGCAGATCACCTGAGGTTGGCAGTTCAAGACCACCCTGACCAACATGGTGAAACCCTGTCTTTAAAAAAAAAAAAATGCTTACAGTTGGTAAAAACAATTATAGCATCAAACATCATCCTTTTGACTTTTTCTGGCAATACAAGACCATCATCTCTTGTCTTTTCTGGTAGTCTTCAAAATTTGATTCTTTTTTTCTATGTCAATTTCCTAACGTTTTGTTTTTGCAGAATTACTACTGGCTTTCTCTGCAATTTCTGTGGGCTGCTGTTAGTGGAACAATTTTTTTTTAATAGTCCAGGGGTCTTTTATTATTATTATTATTTGCACCTATTATGTCATGAATTCATAGGGAATAGGTTCCAGCAGCTCAGGCTCCTCTCCATTGGTTCTCACAAAGTGCGCTTTTCTTGGTGCAGCAGGCTGGCCCATCAGTTGAGTCCAGGTACCTTTCTCTTTGGCTCCCTTCTATTTCTGATCGTTTTCTTTCATGCATTTTAGGAGGCTGCTTTGTCCCTTAGAGTGTTTAATGTGCTCCACATGCACATTAATTCTCTTGGCAAAAATCTTGCCCTTAACTTTTTTTTTCCTTTTTATAACAATGCCAACAGTATGCTGAGTAACATTATAGACTCTTCCAGTTTTTGCCATGGTAACGCTTGTGAAGCATTTCTTTTTGAACCATACCCATTCCCTTGATGTCTACAGCATCACCTTTTTTATAGATTTCCATACATATGGCCAACTGCATGTTTTCTAAAAGGTCTGGAGAACATACAACGCGTGCCTCTCCTCTTTTCCTTGTTTTGGTAATTTTGGTGAATTACCAGAATATTGAGGTTCCAGCCAAAAGGAAGTTAAAGCAACAATTTAAACCTTGATGTTTTACTGACTCTGTGTTGTTCAAGGCTTAGTCTGGCTCTTTGCAGATACTTTTGTGTTTGATTGGCCTTCTTTGAAACTTCACATTAATTAAAAAAAATACTCATAAAAGAAAAATCCCATAAAACTAAGGTTGTTTGTCTTAAATCTACTGTTTAAAAGCAAGGATATCTTGTACAACAGGAGTTGGAGTCATGAAATGTGCCTGAAGTGGGCCTAAAAGCTAATTAAACTCTTATGAATTTAGGTCAAAAGTAATATACGGGAGGCTGATTTGAGTAGTAATAAAACTCTGGTTTCCTGCACAGGCAGCTCTGTGTGAATTACTCTTTCTCTGTTGCAATTCCCCTGTCTTGATAAATCAGCTCTGTCTAGGGTAGTGGGCAAGGTGAATCCATTGGGTGGTTACAAATTTGGGGGCTTGTCCAGGATGGCCTGTGTGGCTGCCTGCCCATGGTTTGGTAGTCCCCCTCTGGTGATGGATGCTGATGTTAGCCCAAGCAGCTGCCTAGTTCTTTTGGACTGGGAGCTGACTCTGGTACCGTCTCTATTGACAGGGCACTGCCGACCCAATGTGCATGGATTTAATTACAATAGAGAAATAGTCCTGGGGAAATGTCCTATAACTGTAACCCAGTCATGGAGTGTCTGTAGCTGTAGCCTCATTACACGGTGTCTGGCTTGGTGAGTATCCTAGGCACTCATCTGATCTTGTATCCCCACCCAGGAACTGACTCAGTTCAAGAAGACAGCTTCGACTCCCTGTGATTTCATATCTGACCTGACCAATTAGCACTCCCAGCTCACTAACTTTTCACCCACCCACCAAGTTGTCCAAACTCTGATCCTCGAATGCTCAGGGAGACTGATTTGAGTAATAATAAAACTGCTGTCCTGCCAAAAAAAAAAAAAAAGTAATATATATGGCAGAGTTTGTGTAACTAGTGTTCTTCAAATTAATTTCCATGTAGAATACACTATTTTTAGTGAA
Organism: Cacajao melanocephalus; assembly: GCA_963573385.1. Lineage (NCBI taxonomy): Eukaryota > Metazoa > Chordata > Mammalia > Primates > Pitheciidae > Cacajao > Cacajao melanocephalus. Next base: position 19,776 of record CAUYLG010002503.1, read on the forward strand.
TAAATGTAAAAAGTGATAATTTGAAGATTACATACATATTTTTATAATGCAACAGTAACTGCAGCAATTGCCTAGAACTTAGATTAACAATTTTTTTTTTTTTTTTTGGTGAGGGTTATTGTATCATTAACATTGCCTAGAATTGTTGTACAAGGTGATGATAAAAATCAGATAGACTTTTAGTTAGTTTTATTACTATTTAAACACTTTTTACAGACAATTCACCCCTTGTTTCTGCACCCCGGCCAGGCTTCTCTTACCTCTCAACCCTGGTACCTGCTGGTTCTCAGTATGCACCTGAGATCCCAGGTAAGGTGCTTGGAATAGATCTGAGCATTCTGCCTGAGACAGGACTTGGAGTGACTCTGATGAGGGTCCAGGTGGAGCCCCTGAGGAGGGTTGGTGGTGACCACAGTCAGTCTGGCAGGATTGAGGAAGGTGTCCCAGTCAGTGTTTTGGGAAGCAGCTGGAGAAAAAAGATCGCAGCTTCTAAGAGAATTTTTGTCCATAACCTCTACCGGAAGAAGGAGTTGGATCTGCTGACGCCACTGCAGAGAACCTCTAAATGCCTGCATCCTATTCTGCAGGAGCCTCTGTGAAGCAGTGTTTGGGGAGCCAATTTAGGGGAGTGCAGCAAGTGTTTGGTCAGGGATTTAGTGATGATGGTGGGAAGCTATTATTGAGTAAACCCCAAACCAACTTCTGATTCTATCTCTAGAATCCTGAATGTCTAGAAATATCCTAGGAACTGGCTCTTTCTTGACATATATTAATTAATTCCTACCCTCAGAGCAGGGTCTTAACCCTTCTCTGAATCCAATGTTTTGGGAGGCACTGGACAAAGACACAGCCTATCTCTAGTATCTGATGGAATGATGATCATATTAGGTGATCAGTAAAATGAGTTTTTCAGAGTCACCAGGGTATTGAGGATAACAACAAATCAAAACACATCCCAAGTGGAAACAAGAAGCCTTGTAAGCAATTGAATTTAGAAAAATTAAATTAACTCCGATTTACATGTCACTGAAGTTGAGGTGGTCCGGGGTGATAAAGGGGCAAAATTTGGATAGAATCAGCACAATCCTCTACAGTGACTTCATTCTGGAAATGATGACTAGCTGTTTCCGATTTGGCTTATTCTCTTCATGTGGTGTTCTTTCCCCTCCCTGCTTTATTTCCTTGTATTATTAGTGAGATGAACTGCCCGCTGCTGAAATTATTAGGTCCTTCAAGGTCAGAGAAGGACTCTGACTCATGTATCCCATTTCCTCTCCACTCCCTTTTATACCCAAGCTAGCACTGTGCTTTTCTAAGTTTGTAAAAAAGTTTACAAGTTCATAAAAAAGAAAAAAAACTTAAAAAGAGAAAACTTTGATTTCCTTGTGTTTCTTGATGACTTCACCTTTACTTAGAACAATTATTCATTCTCCCCTTTCTCTTTCATTTGCTAGTTAATTGAGAATTTTAAATTTATTTTAATTTTTTGAGACAGAGTCTTACTCTGTTGCCCAGGCTGGAGTGCACAGGTGAGATCTCTGCTCACTGCAACCCCTACCTCCTAGGCTAAAGGGATCCTTTCATCTCAGCCTCCTAAGTAGTTGGGACTACAGGTATGTGCCACCATACCTGGCTAATTTTTGTATTTTTTGTAGAGACAGAGTCTCACTGTATTGCCCAAGCTGGTCTCAAACTCCGGGGCTCAAGCAATCCTCCCACCTCAGCCTCTCAAAGTGCTAAAATTACAGGTGCGAGCCACTACACCTGGCCTGTTATTGATAATTTATTGTGTGGCTAGGCCCATTTCTTGTCAGCTAGCTTTCATTACACCTCAATACCAAATATCTCTCTGACTGTGCCTCTGTGACCTTTCCTGTTCTCTGTGATCTTTCACTACTGGGTCCAAATCTTTTAAAAAGTCTCTCCAGTTTAGTTCTTCCTGTGAGTCTGAACTCAAACATGTTACTGACTGTATTATTTGCAAAGCATCTGATTTGTTTTTGCTTTGGGTCCTTTCTCATCCTCACTGATATATTTCTGCACCACTGGAAATTGGTTCTTTTATTTATTCCCTACTTATCTATATTGGAAACCTTTGAATCAGATAAAAGTTGGGCAATAGTCACATCAGAGGAGACAATAGCTATAAACTGGATTCATTTGGAAGGAGACTTACTGATTATCCAGTTTAAGGGTTCTTAGTATTTTTTGTGCCTTTTGACCAAGACTGAGAAATCTTAATCTTCTGAGAATAATGCTTTTAAATGCATGAAAGAAAATACAAAGGATTACAAAGGAAATCAATTATGTTGTTTTCAAAATACTTTTTAAAAATCTACAAATTGGTGACATTGTAATATGTGCTATTTAGAATTAGAATCATTGCGACTAATACTATTGTGGTTTGCCACCTACATACAAATGGAAGAAAATGCTACATTGCAGTAACAGGTCAATGAAAATAAAGACATATTTTTTTTCCCCATTCAGGTTTATGAACATTCTGAGTTTTATTCATTGACCCCTTGGGTTTCAGACCTCCAGATTAAGAACACCGCAGTTATTGTGCAGGTGAGGAAACTGAGAAAAGCCCTTGTGAAAAAAGTTAAGAGAAGTTTTATTCTTGGAAAGAGAAGAACTACATTTGAATTACAGTATGGCCCAGTAAATATCGAGTCACTACCTTCAACCCCACTCCAGGTTTCTTTCTTTCTTTATGTTTTTTTTTTTGAAAAGGAGTTTTGCTCTGTTGCTCAGGCTGGAGTTCAGTGGTGTGATCTCAGCTTACTGCAACCTCTGCCTTCCGGGTTCAAGCGATTCTCCTGCCTCAGCCACCTGAGTAGCTGGGACTACAGGTACCTGCCACCATGCCTGGCTAAGGTTTTTGTATTTTTAGTAGAGACGGGGTTTCACCATGTTGGTCGGGCTGGTCTTGAACTCCTAACCTCAAATGATTCGCTGCCTCAGCCTCCCAAAGTGCTGAGATTACAGGCATGAGCCACCACGCCTGGCCTAGGTTTCTTTCATTCATTTAATATGTGTTGAAACTTACTGTGAACCAACAATTGAATTAGCTGTTTGGAATTCACTGGATAACTGTTCTTAAAAGGTGTATAATCTATGAGGAGTTAAACATTAAACAGATATGTAGAAGTGGATTTACATTCTTAGAAAGGAACAATATAGGTTTTTCTGGAATATATCGTGGAGGAAATTTAAGGTGTATGTAGTTTAGTAGGTCACAGAAGGCTTCTCTGAGGAAGTGATGGCTAAGCTGGGACCTAAAGATAAATAGGAGTAGGCTAGATGAAAAAGTAGGGGGAGAGTGTTCTGAATGAAAGAAATGGCATGTTTGAAGGCCCAGAAGAAAAAGTGGATGGGACAGCAAAAGAAACTACCATTAGAGTGAATTGGCGACCAACAGAATGGGAAAACATTTTTGCAATTTACCCATCTGACAAAGGGCTAATAACCAGAATCTACAAAAAACTTAAATTTACAAGAAAAAAAAATCCCATCAAAAAGTGGGTGAAAGATATGAACAGACACTTTTCAAAAGAAGGCATTTATGCAGCCAACAAACAGATGAAAAAAAGCTCACTATCACTGGTTGTTAGAGAAATGCAAATCAAAACCACATTGAGATACTACCTCACTCCAGTTAGAATGGCAATCATTAAAAAATCAGGAGACAACAGATGGTGGAGAGATAGGAACACTTTTACACTGTTGGTGGGAATGCAAATTAGTTCAACCATTGTGGAAGACAGTGTGGTGATTCCTCAAGGATCTAGAACCAGAAATACCATTTGAACCAGCAGTCTCATTATTGGGTATATACCCAAAGGATATACAACATTCAATTATAAAGACACATGCACATGTATGTTTATTGTGGCACTATTTACAATAGCAAAGACTTGGAACCAACCCACATGTCCATCAAAGATAGACTGGATAAGGAAAATGTGGCACGTATACACAGTGGAATACTATGCAGCCATAAAAAAGGACAAGTTCATGTTCTTTGCAGGGACATGGATGAAGCTGGATACCATAATTCTCAGCAAACTAGCACAAGAACAGAAAATCAAACACTGCGTGTTCTCACTTATAAGTGGGTGTTGAACAATGAGAACACATGGACACAGGGAGGCGAACATCACACACTGGGACCTGTTGGGGGGTGGGAGGCTACGGGATGGATAGCAGGGGGGTGGTGGGGGTATTGGGGAGGGATAACATTAGGAGAAGTACCTAATATAGATGATGGGGGGATGGATGCAGCAAACCACCAAGGCACCTGTATACCTGTGTAACAAACCTGCACGTTATGCACATGTACCCCAAAACTTAAAGTGTAGTTGAAAAAAGGAAGAAAAAGCTCATAGGAGCCTTTCTGGACTGAAGAAAAGTTCAGTGTGGCTGGAGGAGTGACTGGAAAGGGGCGAGCACTGAGGCTGGATCGAGACATGAATCCCATGGTGTATAAATTATACTGCAAGTCAGTTTAATAGTTTTGAACTCTGTCTTTATCATTTTAATAATTCTGAACTCTGTTTTAAAAGGTAGTGGGAAGCCACTGTAGCATTTAAGGTAGAGGAATGACATGATCAGATTTCCATTTTAAATATAGTCACAGGCCTCACATGGCTTTATTGAGCTAAATTCACATACCATAAGGTTCTTTCATCAGCTTTTGATAAAGTTTGGGTCCTATAAATAAGTATTTGTTTTAACCCTGGCTAATGACTTTTACTTGTTACTCTTCAACCAATTCTCCTGTCATTTATTCATTCCTACCATCCATTTAAGATATTTAGATTAGCTTTATTTGAATATTTTGTTAATCCTATTGTAAAAACCCTTCTGTAATAATAATTAATACACGTTTTAAACCCCTGCACTTCTAAGTGGCCCAGTACCTTTACTGTTTGCTCTTAATCTCTACTAAACCCAGTCATATTTTAGCATTGGGTATTTTGTTCGTTTAAGGATAAGCAAACTAATTTTTTAAAAGGGCTGGGCATGGTGTGGGTCACGCCTGTAATCCCAGCACTTTGGGAGGTCGAGGTGGGCGGATCACCTGAGGTTGGGAGTTCAAGACCAGCCTGACCAACATGGAGATACTCCTTCTCTACTAAAAATACAAAATTAGCTGGGCGTGGTGGTGCATGCCTGTAATCCCAGCTCCTCAGGAGGCTGAGGTAGGAGAATCACTTGAACCTGGGAGGCAGAGGTTGTGTGAGCTGAGACTGTGCCATTGCACTCCAGCCTGGGCAGCAAGAGAGAAACTCTATCTCAAAAAAACAAAACAAAACAAAACAAAAAAACAAACTTGCCCTGTTCATGTCTTTAGAAGATATATTTTAATAAAAAATGTTCTCTTTCTGTTTAAGAATTACTTATCACAGATTTGTAAAATACTTTGTTTAGCTTGGTTCTATACTATGAAACTGAAATGGTAACCTGTACGAAATCAGTTGAAATTTACATTTCAAATTTATGCACATATTTTGTGGCCCAAGTCATGTATGCAACTCTTATAACTGACAAAGGGCTTGTTGACAGAATATGTAAAGAAGTCCTATAAAATCAACACAAGATAAAAATGGGTGGAAAAACTTGAGCAGGGATTTTATAAAAGTGAATATTCAAATAGTCAATAAAGGACAAAAATGTAAAATTTCATTATTAAGGAAATGCATATTAAAACTATGTTGAAATAGTACTATATACTCCAGAATGGCTAAAGTTAAAAAGACTATCTGATAAAATTAAGTCTTGTTGAGTATGAGAAGCAACTGGAATTCTCATACATTTCTGATAAAGGCATAAATTGTGACATACTCTTTGAAAGCTGGTTGGTACTCTTTACAGAAATTGAAAATGTATATGCTATGACCCAGAAATCCTACTCCTAGTATATACACACGTACCTAATGGAAATGTGTATATATGTGCACCAGAAGACATGCAGCAATGTTTATAGCAAAACTAGTTAAAACATTCCCAAGGTGGAAATGCCCACATGTTTGTTGGCAGAAAGGATAAATAATTGTCATTTGGGCATATAATGCATTATACAACAATGAAAATGAACGAATATGGCTCCACATAGTAACATGAATAAATCTTACAAACAAAATGTTGAGTAAAGGAAGTCAGGCACAAAAATGTACACATTGTATTATTCCACCTGCTTGTTTGAAAACAGAACTAATCTATGTGTTAAACTGCTTCGGGGAGTGGAGAGAAGGTACAGTGATTAGAGGAGGGCATGAGGGGTGAGTTCTTGGATGTTGGTAATACTCCATAACTTGATCTGGATGCTGGTTACTGGAGTATGTTTGTTTTGTCACAGATCATTGAGCTGTACACATAAAATCTGTATACTCTTTTTAGCGTAACTGTTATATTTCAATAAAAAAGTTAAAAAAGATTAGCCACATCTTTTATAGCTGTCCAACTCATGGAGGGTTAACCTTTCTTTGAGTTTAATACTGACAAATAAAGGTCCCCTGAAGATATCCACCTCCTACTCCCCTGAACCTATGAATGTTACTTCATAGGGCAAAAAGAACTTTGCAGATGTGATTAAATTAACAATCTTGAGATGGGAGATTATCCTGGATTATCCAGGTGGGCCCAGTGTCATCACAAGCATCCTTATAAGAAGGAGGCAGTAGGGTCAAGCATTGGTATGAGGCACCGAAAAACTTGACTTCTTGTTGCTGGCTTTGAAGATGGAAGAAGGTCATGGGTCAAGGAATGTAGAAGCAGAAAAGGAAAAAAAAAAGAATTTTCCCTGAGTGTCTTTAGAAGGTATGAAGCTCTGCCAACACCTTGTTTTTAGTTCCGCAAGTCCTAATTTTAGACTTTGACCTCCAGAACTGTAAGATAAATCTGTTGTTTCATTGTTTTGAGCCACCAAGGTTGTGATAAATTGTAACTATAATAGGAAGAGGAAACAAACACAGTGAATTACACATTGTGCCTGTCAGAATACATCACACATAATAGGTACTCCATTAGTGTGTATTGAATGAACGGCCAAGCTTCCAACATGTCTGATTCTTGATTTTCATGAAGAAATGTTACAAATAAATAAAGGTGTTTTTGTCTGTGAGAGTTCAAGATCGGTATCGTGTGGTGTGACCAGGCATTTTTCTTGTCTCTCTCCTGCTAATCTTCCAAACCTCAGCTTTTCCAGACCAAGGCCCTGGAGGTGACGTGAACAGAGCATGGGCTTTGAACTCATCAGGCAACACAATTGAAGATGAAGATGTAGATAAAAATGTCATTATCAGGGCTTCTCCTTAGTCTATTGGAGGCATTCATTTGTCTGGAGGGAGTTAGAATTTTATCCAAAAATATATGAGATAATATTAAGTCGTTTGGCATCCAAATGGATTATGCCGTGCATCAACTTTAGGATTCATTCACAGAAATGTAGCACATCATGGTTAGGCAGAAGGAGGCTTAATTTTACAAAGATACCTTGAGTTTTCATGTGGTTTGGATACTAGATTGAAACCCAGTGGACTGTCCTAGGCCTACAATAGCAAAATGAGTTGATTCAACAATAAGGTAGTGTGGACTGCTGGACCAACTTGCACGCTGGAGGATGTGGCAATCAACTCAGGGTTCTGCAGACAGCAAAATTTTTCTTAACAGCCTTAGCAACTCAGGAACATTGTCCCTATAGAAAGTATAGACCCCACGTGAACTAGCCAATTCAGCCGTGGTGTCCTACAGAACGTTGAATAATTAGGTGCCCCAGAGACCAGCAGATGGAGCTCCCACAACAGAAAAACCAGCCTGAGGCTATGTTTCCTTCTCTGTGGCAGGGGATTGCATAACCATAGTCTCTCCATCATACACTGGGGAGAGAAGCAAGGGAAGTAAAGGCTTTCTGAGTGATCAAGCATTATTTTATCCAATAGAAATAATAATTTCTGAAGGTATATTTATATTGTCAGGTTAGACTAAATTAAAATTACATTGAACTAATTTTCTTTTTCTCCTGCTAACCTGTAGATAGGGATTTGAGAGGGACATCAGATTATAGACTAAAATAAAGAGAGTAAAATGTTTCTGTACATCATCTGGGTTGTAGTGTAAGCCTTAGGATCATGATCATCCCCAGTTGCCCTACTGCAAGGTCATTGAGAGTTTTCCTTGGATAAGGTTGCCAGAAAAGGAAAGAGATCACAGAAAGAGCAAGAGATCACAGAAGTGCAAATCAATTTACCTTTTCCACTTCCTTTCTTCTCTTTCTTATCCATGTTTCCTGAACTGCCTTTGAGTCTGGGAAATTGGAGGGAATTTGAACTTGAATCCATAACCCTCTGTCTCCTACATGATCCACCCTTCTCTTTGTTTTGGAGAATGCTCTTCAAGCAGGAAAGTTTCCAATAAATAGCTCCATTCAGTATATGTTTACTAAAGGTTTGATAGGTGGGAGGCCCTGTAATAAATACAGGATATATAAAGAAGAGAAAGCTGGCCCTAGCCTGCACACAGGGAAGCAGGGGGAATATGCATTTTTTATTTGAAAATTATTTATACAGATGGAGTCTTGCTATGTTGCCCAGGCTGGTCTTAAACTCCTGGCCTCAAGTGATCCTCCTGTCCCAGCCTTCCAAAGCGCTGGAATTACAGGTGAGAGCCACCATGCCCAGAGGAAATATGCATTTAAACAAATAATTTTTCTAAGTACTGTGGTTGAAGAAAAAGGAGCTGAAATTAACTTTTTTTTTTTTTTGAGATGGGGTTTCACCTTGTTGGCCAGAGTGGTCTCGAACTCCTGACCTTAAGTGAGCCGCCTGCCTTAGCCTCCCAAAGCTCTGAGATTGCAGGCATGAGCCACCATGCCTGGCTGAGACTAACTTTTATGTTGCCTGTATCTAGGCCCATGTCTGTGAAGGTGTCCCTGACATCTAATCAGTTATTTCTCAGTTTTGCCAAATATTCCACCTTGCATTTCCATGTCATTAGTTATATTTATTCTATCTTCTATTCACACTTTTTTTTTTTGAAATGGAGTCTCCCTTCTGTTGCCCAGTCTTGAGTGGCATGATCTTAACTCACTGCAGCCTCTACCTCCCAGTTCAAGCGATTCTCCTGCCTCGGCCTCCTGAGTAGCTGGGATTACAGGCAGCTGCCACCACGCTAATTTTTGTATTTTTAGTAGAGACAGCATGAGCCACTGCACTAGGCCTGCTCACATTTCTTTCCACCAGTTTGTTTACATCTTTGAAGAATTTCTATGTCCAAATTACTTAGTAAAGCTCTAGGTCCTGTCCTGGCAAAATTGTAGATACATAGGAAATGTGGAGTGAAAAATTGTCACACTCAAGCTGTGCAAAGATGTATGTTCAGGCCGGGCATGGTGGCTCATGCCTGTAATCCCAGCATTTTGGGAGTACAAGGCGGGCGGATCACCTGAGGTCAGGAGTTCGAGACTAGCCTGGTCAACATGGCAAAACCCTCTCTCTACTAAAAATACAAAAAATAGCTAGGCATAGTGTCATGCACCTGTAATCTCAGCTACCTGAGAGGCTGAGGCAGGAGAATCACTTGAACCCAGGAGGCAGAGGTTGCAGTGAGCCAAGATTGCACCACTGCACTCCAGCCTGGGTGACAGAATGAGACTCTGTCTCAAAAAAAAAAAAAAAAAAAAAAGCATGCTTAAAGCTCTATGTTAACTACAGTGCCATTTATGAGTGAAATTTAGGAGTATGTATATTGTACATTGCCATGGATGCAAAATTGTATGTTTTTTCCTATATGTTCATATGCCTAGAGGGATGATTATAAAAATGTTCACAGAAGTTGATCTGAATGACAGGATTTTGGGCATTTTTGATTTTTTTTAAATGTTTTTCCACATTTTTGAATTTTTCAATAAATGTAATTTTATACAAAAAAACAAAGTGTTTCAAAAATTTCATCAACATTGCATTCATTTTCTTTCTCCTGTTTTATTCTTACAACACTTCATTTCACAGTGGTTCTCCACTGGGGCAATGCCAGTGTTTCAGGGACTTTTGACAATGTCTAGGGACATTTATGTTGCCATAATTGTGAGTAGTAGCAGTAGCATTTAATGGACAGAGGCCAGAGGTGCTGCTAGACATCCTATAATGCACAGGCGAGTGTCCCACAATAAATTATCTGACTCTAAATGCTAACTGTGCTGGAGTTGGGAAATCTCAGAATTCATTACCCTGATAGGCTCTTTATCACCATCTGGTGGTGAGAGAAGTGCCTGCAACTTCACTGTAATTTTAGCCGGAAGCCAAACTAGGGCCTCAGAAAAATGTTAGGAGGCCCTAAGAAGCGTAGTTATAGTTAGAAAGGGAGGCAGAAACAGAGCAAGTTAATTCATGGCTGAAAGGGTCTGAGATGCTCTTACTAAAACCAGTAGTTGCTCTTGACGCTGCCATTCTGTATCTATGAACCCCACATTGTGATTTCCGTTTTCCAGCCGCACTGGGACTCCAGAGACTCAGAACTAAGTTAGATGCTGAGGCAGAAGAGGCTTTAGGAAAACTTTATGGATTTAATGTGGATGATATAAGGTTGTAATCTCTACTTGCATCCATAGGTGCCTCCCCAGTACATAGGATGACAAAGCTTTAGTTCTGCCAGGAACAAGCCTAGATCACAGCATGTGGGACCAAGGCAAGGCTCCTTGTTTTGGCTTGATGTAACTGTTACTTCCATTTCTCTTCTCCTAAGGGACGCATTTGCAAGGCCTAGGCTTCATTCCTTGACTCCACCCCTCCTATCCCCAATTTGAAAGCCATGTAGAAGAAATATCTGTTCTTACTTGCTTATCAGTTTTACTTCTTTTATTTTCATCCACCAGTTTTCTGTTTTCTAATGATCACTTACTAATGAATTGCCCATCTGGCAGCTATGTCTCATGCTCCTCTCCGCTCCTCTCAACAGGGCTGTGGGTCACTTTCCTGCCTGCTTGTCACTTCTGAAAGGTCTGCATTCTCTCACTCCTTGAAAGGATGCTGCTTTCTTCCTACACATGTTGGGAAGAGGAGATTGTTATACAACCCTCATTTTCTTTTTCCACTGCTTCTTTACTATTCATCACCCCATTGTTCAAATCTATCTGAACATAGCAATATCTACTAATGCCTTGAAGCACGTTGCAGCTTGATTTCCCCAAGAGCAGATGGTGAAACAGTGTGGACGGCAAGATGTTTGTTAGGGATCAACACCTGTGAAGAAAAGGGGCAAAAGCAGGATTTGGCAGAGAAAGAAATTGAGCCATGATGCAGGTCTTACAAACCTTCCCTGAACCTGGTGGAGAGCTCTGCTGAGTGAAGACTAACACAGCATCCTGTGTCAGGCTAAAATGGCTGGGTCTTTCTTACTGTTCTGTCTTAGCCTCTGGATACAGGCTACACCAGGAAGGGCATGGCCTCAGGTGAAGGGCCTCTCTGCAATTGAGGTAGATTGGGAAGATCTGACAGCTGAAGCCTGGCTGCTTACTTCACTCCCCTCAGCTGGGCAGCAAGTCTTCTCTTGAAGGAGGATCTGGGTGGCACAGTTCTGTGTCTTCACAGAGGAGTGGATGGGATTTACAATGTACTGCAAGATAAACATGATTGTTCCCATGGCTCAAAGGAAAATCACCAAAGATACATAAACTATCAGACAGTTTGTTCCTGGTTTACATCTTTTCCAATTTGGATTAAATGCAAATTCCTTGAATTTCATTAGAAATAACAATGACATTGGATAACTGTTGCCTCTGGAACCCACAATAACACTGTAATTCTGTCCTGGCCTACTCATATGTCTTCCCTCCATTCTTCACCCCTTTTTTGAGGTTTATGTTTTAATTATATTTTATTTTTAAAATCTTATTAAGAGAAAATAAAATATAGATACAGGAAACAATAAGGCAAGCACATTTATAACTGCTGCTTCAGTTAAAATAAAGAACTTGGACTGACCTGGCCTGGTGGTTCACACCTGTAATCCTAGCACGTTGGTGAGGCTGAGGCAGGCGGATCACTTGAGGTCAGGAGTTCGAGAACAGCCTGGCCAATATGGCAAAATCCCATCTCTACTAAAAAATATAAAAATTAGCTGGGAGTGGTGGAAGGTGCCTGTAATCCCAGCTACTCAGGAGGCTGAAACAGGAGAATTGCTTGAGCCAGAGAGGTTGCAGTGAGCCAAGATCGCGCCACTGCACTCCAACCTAGGTGACAGAGCAGAACTTGGACCCTCTTCTTCAGGACCTTACAATTAAGATGGAGTGTAGCCATAACTACATTTCAGTATAATGGCAATAATAATGTTAATAAATGCTATTATTACTTCTATTAACATGACTTTTGCTGAGGTTATTCCTGCTTCTGCTGCTGTTGGCAATGCTACTACCTAACATTATTGGCACATGTACCATGCTTCAGGCATATATATTATTTCAAGTTATTCTTAACACTTTGCTGAGGTTGCACTATTTTATATATGAAGGAAATGAAGCAGAGACAGATTGACTAACTCATCCAAGTTCACACGTGGTAAATAGTGGAGGCCCTTTGCACAACTAATAGCCTAGCTTCCGAGTTTGTGCTTTTAATGACCACTGCAGGCTGGCATTCTCTAACTCTCAACACTTGGCTTATATCTGCTTCTTCGTCTTGAATTACCTTCCCTTTCTTGCTTCCTCTCTCTCTTTGTACCCTTTGACCAACATTTCTGCTTTCCCCCACCCACTACCCCAGCTTCTGGTAACAAACATTCTACTTTCTTTCTTTTTTCTTTTTCTTTTTTTATGTTTTTGAGACAAAGTCTCCATGTGCCACCCAGGCTGGAGTGCAGTGGTGCTATCTCTGCTCACTGCAACCTCTGCCTCCCAGGTTCAAGTTATTCCCCTGCCTCTCTTCTCAAGTAGCTAGGATTACAGGCACCTGCCACAACACTCCGCTAATTTTTGTATTTTTAGTAGAGACGAGGTTTCACCATGGTGCCCAGGCTGGTCTACAGCTCCTGACCTCTTGTGATCCATCAGCCTCGGCCTCCCAAAGTTCTGGGATTACAGGTGTGAGGCACCGTGCCCGGGCACAAACATTCTCCTTTCTACCTCTATGATTTCAAATTTAGATGCCACATGTAAGTGAGTAACTCACAACTTATTCATGTGATTTGATGTTGTTCTAGAATCCATCACCCTGCTAGCCCCTTTTCTATAGGCCTTGTGACTCCTTTTTTCTCACTGTACTTGGCTCTCTGCCTTAACTGACTGGAACATCCCTATATCTACTGAAGTGATCCCCAATTCCCATGTCTATGGAGACATGGTCCCACTTGCAATGACTCTGACCCATTCCACTGACCGTGGGAACCCTATATCCTGCCAATCTCATAACTCTGGCCACCTCTAATCCTGTGAGCTGCACCTGGACCCAGTGTCTCTCCCCGACCCTTTTGTTTATTGGTTTCAGAAAACAATTTGTTAATAAATGATGTCTTCATTTTGAATTCCTTGTACCATGGTGATGAGTAGACCAGTAAATACATTTGATAATCATACAATCTTAGAACTAGAAAGACTGGTCTAATTTTTTTACAGAGTGAGGATTTTGAATGCAGGTGTCTCCCTCCTTGATGATCTCATACCTTCTGACTCCTGAGTTCTCCTGCCTCAGTGCTGCCCAACCCACTGACACTGTAATCCTCTCCAATGGTAACCCCACCTTGGTGGCAGCGCTACTGTCTCCAGTCTATCACAGAAATCTCCATCTCTGCATAGTCATCTTTGCTTTATCTGAATTTACCTCTTTCCCACTTTTTTTTTTGTGATCTCTTGAGAACAGCCTCTGAAGCTCATTTAATAACCATGCAGCTTAAAATCCTGAGGAATTTATCAAAGACTTGAAATTTTATACATACTAATTTTGGTTTGAAAGTCAAGGTTAACATACATGTGATACTTTGTTAAAAATGTTTAATTCACACATAATATTTGTACATGTTTACGCAGTACAGAGTGAGATTTTTAAAAACTTTTATTCAGGTTCAGGGTTACACATGCAGATTTGTTATACAGGTAAACTCATGTCATGAGAGTTTCTTGTACAGATTATTTCATCACCCAGGTACTAAGCCTGGGTGATGACAACTGCAGGCTGGCATTCTCTAACTCTCAACATTTGGCTTATACCTGCTTCTTCATCTTTCTGATCCTCTTCCTCCTCCTACCCTCCACCCTCGATTAGGCCCCGGTGTCTGTTGTTGCCCTCTTTGTGTCCATGAGTTCTCATCATTTAGCTCCCACTTATAAGTGAAAATGTGCAGTGTTTATTTTTCTGTTCCTGCATTAGTTTGCTAAGGACAATGGTCTCCAGCTCCATCCATGCTCTTGCAAAACACACAATTTTGTTCTTTTTTATGGCTGCATAGTATTCCCTGGTATATATGCAGAGTGAGATTTTGGTACATGTATATAATGTGTAATGATTAGATCAGGGTAATTAGCATGTCTTTCACCTTAAACATTTATCATTTCTTTATGTTAAGAACATTAAAATCTTTTCTTCTCACTGTTTGAAAATATACAATGAATTATTAACTATAGTCACCCTCCAGAACTATAGGACCCTAGAACCTATTCCTCCTATATAGCTGTAATTTTGTTTGCTTTTTTTTTTTTTTTTTTTTTTTTGAGATAGAAGTGGTGCAATCTTGGTGCACTACAACCTCTGCCTCCTGGGTTCAAGCAATTCTCCTGCCTCAGTCTCCCAAGTAGCTGGGATTATAGGTATACGCCACTATGCCTGGCTAATTTTAAAAATATTTTTGGCAGAGACGGGGTTTCACCATGTTGGCCAGGCTGGTCTCAAACTACTGACCACGTGATCCACCTGCCTCATGCTGGGATTACAGGTGTGAACCACTGTGGTCAGCAATTTTGTATTCTTTAACCAACCTCTCCCTGTCCCTTTTCTAGCCTTTCCCTTCCCAGCCTCTAGTAACCACTCCATTTAATTCTATGAGAGCAACTCTTTCAGTCCTGACCTATGAGTGAGAACATGTGTTATTTATCTTTTTTTTTTTTTTTTTTGAGACCGAGTCTGGCTCCGTCACCCAGATTGGAGTGCATGGTGTGATCTCGGCTCACTGCAACCTCTTCCTCCTGGGTTCAAGCAATTCTCCTGCCTCAGCCTCCCGAGTAGCTGGAATTACAGGTGCCTGCCACCATGCCAGCTAATTTTTTTGTATTTTTAATAGAGACGGGATTTCACCATGTTGGCTAGGCTGGCCTCAAACTCCTGACCTAAAGCGATCCTTCTGCCTTGGCCTCCCAAAGTGTCAGGATTACAGGTGTGAGCCACTGCGCCTGGCCAAAGATGTTATTTCTTTCTTTCTGTGCTTGGCTTATTTCACTTTAGTTAAAGACTTTTATGAATTCATGAAACAAACATAAAAAGCATTCTGAAAATGTTAATTGAACACTGAGCAGTTTTTAAGGATACAGTGATATGAAAGACAAGCACCATGCAGGGCAGGGGTTCTGCTTCCATCATGTTTCAATTTTATTGTTTTAGGAGATCCTTCCAACTCTCACTAACATTATTTTCTAGAGAACAAAAGAAAAACTATACTCTTCAAAAGCTGGAGGCATCACACTACCTGACTTCAGACTATGCTACAAGGCTGCAGTAATCAAAACAGCATGATACTGGTACCAAAACAGAGATATAGAGCAATGGAACAGAACAGAGGCCTCAGAAGTAATGCCACACATCTACAACCATTTGACCTTTGACAAACCTGAAAAAAACAATGGGGAAAGGATTCCCTATTTAATGAATGGTGTTGGGAGAACTGGCTAGCCATATGCAGAAAGCTGAAACTGGATCCCTTCCTTATACCTTAAACAAAAATTAACTCCAGATGGGTTAAATATTTAAACGTAAGACCTAACACCATAAAAACCCTAGAAGAAAACCTAGAAATACCATTCAGGACATAGGCATGGGCAAGGACTTAATGATTAAAACATCAAAAGCAATGGCAACAAAAGCAAAAATAGACAAATGAGATCTAATTAAAGAACTGCACAGCAAAAGAAACTATAATTAGAAAGAATGTGTTTCAAAAAAAAAAAGTGAAAGAAAGAACACGTTTCCTTTGTAATTTTTCTATCCTCAATTTTTTTTTGGAGGGATTAGTCATTTGACCCGACATTGAGAATATGCTTGAAGCCCTTTGAGAGGACAAAGGAGATACAGTCAGCATTCCTATCTCCAAGCTCTGAAGATCCAAGTCATTTGGCTACTGCTTGCCGGACTGTCTATTTTCATTGTTTATGGAAGATAGAGTACACTTGTAAATGGAAGCCAATGGGTACATTTATGTCCAACATGAAGAAATTTTCTTCTTTGCACCAGGATTCCTTTAGATCATCAGCTTTGAGAACCTAGCATAAGGTGTAGGTTTGCAGAAGGGTGATTTCCTTCCCCTGTGAGGCCCTGGTTGGATTCAGAGTGTTCTTCATTTTTATTCTAATTATGAACTTATGGCTCAAATGGTGTGAAGAGTTACAAATATGCCTGATGTGGAGGAAAGAATTTCATTACATTTTTATGTATAAAATAAATTTCTTATTGAAATATTAAAACCCAATTAAGTGTAGTAGGATATTTGTAAAAACTGTGTGCTTTTTTTTTTTTTTTTTTTTTTCTAACATGTAGTCTCACTCCAGGCTGGAGTGCAGTGGCACATTCTTGGCTCACTGCAAACTATGCCTCCCAGGTTCAAGCCATTCTCCTGCTTGAGCCTCCTGAGTAGCTGGGATTATAGGTGTCAGCCACCATGACTGCCTATTTTTTTTTTCTTTTTTTAAAGATGGGGTTTCACCATATTGGTCAGGCTGGTCTCGAACTCCTGACCTCAGGTGATCCGCCCACTTCAGCCTCCCAAAGTGCTGGGATTACAGGCATAAGCCACCGCGCCCGGCGCCTGGCTAATTTTTGTATTTTTAGTAGAGACAGGGTTTCACCATATTGGCCAGGCTGGTCCCAAATCCCTGACATCAGGTGCTCTGCCCACCCCAGCATCCCAAACTGCTGGGATTACAGGTGTGAGCTACTGTGTTCGGCCTTAAACCTGTATACTTTTTGATATTTTCCTTTAAGTAATCAGTTTAAAATAATCAAGGAATCATTTTAAAATAGCTAATCTAATTGAACCTTGTCCACAGACTTCATTAAAATGGTACATTTCATCTGGTCATCATAAATTTTGTTCCAAAAACCAATTCTCAGACTTGTACATCAAGTTGTACATCAACACCAAGCTTTGAATAACAAAGCTCTGTGACTATTTTTTTGTCTTAGCTTGCACAGGGAATTGCCAATATACCAGGAAAGAACAGGGTGAAGGTTAAGCGAGAAAAACAGTTATTTGATTTCTACTTCCCATATTTGCTTGATAATGTTTCCTGATTTGATGATGTCTCTATCATCATTAAAGTCTCTGATTTATTCTTTCCAAGAACAGAATATGCGTAAGTATTGCTATGCTTGGGAATCATGAACATTCCATGAATGTTTTTATATTTAAAGATTAGTAAGTTTTTCTTAAAACTTTAGAGGGGGAAAACAATCCACTAAAAAACTGAAAAGCCTGGCAGTGTTTTATGCCTGTAATCCGAGCACTTTGGGAGGCTGAGGTGCGTGGATCACCTGAGGTGAGGAGTTCTAGACCAGCCTGGCCAACATAGTGAAACCCCGTCTCTGCTAAAAATACCAAAAAAAATTAGACAGGAGTGGTGGCACGTGCCTGTAGTCCCAGCTACTCGGGAGGCTGAGGCAGGAGAATCGCTTGAACCCAGGAGGTGGAGGTTGCAGTGAGCCAGTTTATAGCTTACAGTCAAGACATGTATATTGGTTGAAATACTGATACAGTTATTCTATAGAAATTTGTTGCAGCCTGAAACGATTTTGATTTTCCTCTGTTAAAATGACTTTCTCTGAGACTTAAATATTTTAAAATAAAAAAGCAATATCTAGAATAATAGTTTAAACTATGAAACAGATTTCTAAAATAATGTTACTTGATTTCATTATATATTAACAAATTTTAGTCAGTTGTTTTTAAACTAGAGGAATCGAAGCAGAGAGAAATGAAATCCTTTTACTGGAAATGTTCATCTCTTAATATGTTAATTGATTGATTTTTACACATTTCATTTTAAAAATGGAAATGATGAAGGTTCTAATTGTAAGTAGTTGTTTTGGATTTTTCAGGTATACTGCCTCTTTTCTTCAGATACTGGGAGTCTTTTGTGGTCACTGAGCATTACTGTTTTTTCAAGTCTTCAAGCACATCCTGCTTTGTGATTTTGGCCCATGCATTAGGGATTTTACCTTTACCTGCAAATTTTTTCTGATATTTGTCTTCTGGCTTTGATCTGAAGTGAGAGACAAATCATTTCCAGTACAGCTGGATGGAAGTATCTGGGGTGATACTCCACATGGCATAATCCCCTCCTGCTTGTCAATAATTCTTAAATGGGAAATTCCTGCCATCCCGAAAAACCAGCAATCACTTGCGACCAAACTAGTACAGCAATCAATGACAAAATGGTCTGTTTCATACCATTCCTCCCCATTGACAGCCTGAGGACGGTGGAAGGGAATACTATGGTCTCCTTCATGTGTAGGAATTGTGTTTGTACAAATTGCTCCACAGCTGGGACATTGTTTCCAGCAGCCACAGAGATGTTCAGAGAGCATTTCCTCAATTCTAGAAACCATTGCTTCCATAGCCATACTTGAATAATTCTGTTCTATTTTCTTCATTGTAAAATCAAGACCTGCACTCATGGCTTCAAGAAATTCAGTATGTTTTATCTCCTGATTATTGATGCTTATCAGGTCTCTTCATGGAAAAATCAAGTTGTACCCCAGGCGATCACAAAATAAATCCAACCACCCAGAAGTAGTGCTGCTTTTATCTTTAGCTATTGATGTGGATTCATGAATGGCAGAGAGGATAATATTCTTGGTATCAATTAAGCTTTTTTCAAAAAAAGTCTTCATTTTTTTATATCCATTGTCTGAACAGTATCTTTCAATATGATTTTTTATGTAACTCCTAAAAAATGATTCTGAATTATGAAGGTATTCCCAGTAATTATCAAAGTTTTCTTCTTCTGCCAGAGAGATGAGAATGTGTTTCTCCAGGTTAGTCCTGTTTCCATTGAATGCAGGGCAGGTAGCTTGCATGTCCCCCGCAATTTTAGTGGTCATTTCCCCCCATATCGTAGTGGAGACTGCAGGAGTGAGCTTATACCACAGAACATCAACAAATGTTTTGATGGAGGTTGCTCCTTGACAGGAAATCTTAAAACTTGTGAAGAAATCATGTTTCTTACTTTCTAGATAGCTTACAGGATCATTTGCTCTCTTGAATGCCCTGTGCATTTCCTTAAAATTCTCTGTTGTTCTTTGAAATAAACATACACACAAGTCAATGATATATGTATTTGTAAATGTGTATCTTTTCTGAGTAGATGCAGATTTCACTTCCTTATCTATTGTCTTTAGAATCTCATGGAAATAACTTGGATTGTAACCATACTGTTGCTTCCACATGTTAATAATTTTATTAAATATTGAAACAATGTGGTCAGTAGTCATATTAATGAACTCTTTCTCAAAGACTGTTAATGTCCTTGGGATATAGCTGTATTTCTTATTCACTTTAACATGTTTTTCATAATTGATTTGAAACTCCTCTGCAGCATTTCTCGTCAGTATGCCTACAACATTCGTCTTGTTTTTGAAATGCTCCCAAAGGATATTTTCAGAATCTAAATCAGTGTCAGGGTCTGTGACTTGTGGGAGAGTTATGGATACATCACAGACCCATTTTTTCCAAAGCTGATTGAATTTCTCATGTAACTCTTCCTCACTCAATTCTTTACCCTTTACAGTTAAAGCCAACTGTTAGCTCCTTTCCAATAATTCGTTTTCATAATCTGTCTTTATCTTATCCAGCCTATTTTGACCTTTTTTGTTAAAACTAATGAGTTCATTGGCTTGTCTTTTGCTATCTGAAATAAGTTTTTCTTTCAGTTCTATTAGTTTATTTTCAAAATTTGCTTTCCATTGAATCAGTATTTCGCTACATGGGTCTTCATTAAAATATTTTTCAAGTTCTTGCTTGACGGCTTCATATTTTTCCATAACCAGAACCTCAAGTGTGGTTTCTTCAAGTGTCTAGATTTTTCCAATATGAATCTGGTTGATCAGCTGGTTCTGCAAGCCCAGCACATGACTCCTCAGCTCCCAGGTCCATTGGTTATACCTGGTTTCCAGTTTGCTCATGGCCATGACTTCTTGGGTGTATCTGAAACTGAAATTAAAGTTCTCATTCATCAGGCCTCTCCACAAATCTTGAACTCGAGATTTTACATCTGATATCTTCATGATGTTTCCCCTGGATTCCTGTGTGGCAATCATAAGAATTCTACTTTTCAGTTGCTGGACATTGCGGCTGTAGCAAGGATTGGGAGGGGCCATTGGGGGGTTGCCATCCCAGAGGTAAGCAAAGTAGTAGATGTGAGTATTGACATCAAACCTAATGATATCACTGAAGCAGGTTATGTCTAAGCACTGTTCTTGTTCAGCAGCTACTGCTGCCATTTCATCTAGTTCTTGCTCTAGCCATCTTCATCCATCCATCATTTGGTCTGTAGCTGTAACTTCTCCCACGTTCTGATGGACAAAGAGGCAACTTGGAAAGATTTTTACTTGTTTCATTCTCAGAAAGGCTTGGACAACTATTTGAAGGATGTCTTGCATCTCTGATGGATTCTCCCCAAAAATATTGATCAGAGTCAAGTTCGCAAGTCCAATGACAAAGGTTGCCAATTCATTGTCCCTATTCTGGGATTTGTTGCTGAGTTCTGGTGCCCGAAGTCCTTCTGTGTCCACAAGCAGCATAAAGTCAAAACCAAGTTCCTCCGTGAATGTCTCGTCTACCTTTAGGAGCTGCATGTAGGCCCCTTGGGTACATCTGCCTGCACTAACAGTGAACTGAAGCCCAAAAAGGGCATTCAGCAAGGTGGATTTCCCTGAGCTCTTCAGGCCAAGGACAGAGAGAACAAATAGCTATTTGTCTCCAAGTTTCTCAGAAACATTGTCAAAAATAGCTACCACCCATGTTAGAGGCACATATGCTGCATCCCCATCCATCAGCTCACTGGGAACACCAGATATCATCAGGTCTGCAGCAATTTGGGGAAGAGAGAAAAAAAGGATATCTTCTATGGAGGAAGATTCTTCCAGAGCTTCATAAATCTGACCAACTTCTTTGAGAAGGTGCTCAATTCCCATAGTACAGTCACTAATCTCTGTGGAAATGACTTCTATCTCAGTTTGCAGGCATATCAGGGAGTTACTACTAGGTGCCTTTTGCTTTGCTGTTTGAATCAGTCACCACCAACATCTTTGTTTCTCATGCAGTTCTTCCAAGTGTCCTGCAGGCAATTTGTCCAAAAATACACTCAGCCACTGCAAGAAGTATAGTTTGGCGTGAATTTCTAAATGCTCTTGAAGAGAATCAAGGACAGATTGCATTAAATCATTGAGCGGAAAGGCTCTCCAGCTGTTCATGCCATATTATTTGTTTATCTGTCTCAGTCTCACTCTTGTGTTGTTCAATGCTCTGATTTCCCTTTTCTCTAAGATGATAAAGTTCTTTGTCCTTCTTACACCAAAGGTGCCACAGTTGTCCCTGAAGGGGTAGTAATTTTTCTTTAATCTGAGGTAACTTCATTTTCTCCAGTAAGGTCATTAGCACCTGTGCCTTTTCTTTGGTTTCCTTGCTTTAAGAAATCCTTGCTGGCGAGCGATCTGGGAACAGTCTTCTAAGCTGAGAGCAGTGCCTGAGAGCTCTAGCAAATGTCTGGTTGTAGTTGTGAGTCCCTCTGTTAATTCTGCCTCATTTTTATTCTTGATACTTATTCTCATTCTTTGGCCAGAATTATTGGTCATGGTTGCTTCTTTGTCATCAAGCAAGCAGATCAAAGGTCTTGATGACTGCCACAAGTTACGGACAATTTTTCAGTTTCCTTCATTGTCCTCAGAGGCTGACATAAGGACCACAATGACAGTAGAGACCTTCTTCTGAAGGTGAGCTGCTGCTTATGTTCCTTTGCATCTCCATGAAGGTTGACGAAGGTCGCGCAGTTGTCAAATATGTCCTCATCTTCCCCTCCTAGAAAGAACCAATAGATTTCCACCACACCCTCCATCAAGAGGCAGTCTTTCCTGCTTCCTCTGCAGTATCGATGAAAAAACACATCATGTTTATGTATACTGAGAAGACAGTTTATAATCTGAGATTTGGAAGCAGAGAAGCCATTTCCAACTCTTATGAAGGACACGATGGAGGTAGAGACACAACACATCTGCTGATTCTTATAATGGTTCTTCCCTTTTGGTGATTTCCCTGCTTCCTGCCAACTTCTTGTAATCTGATGGATTTGACTCAACATTTTCATGAAATTTATCAGTTTTTTAAGTTGCTCTTCAGGATCAGATACCTCCCAAGATTTTACATCCTCTAGAAAAACCCTGGCCTCCTTCCCAGCACTCAGTAGCTCCTCCTCATATTGGATATGGGCAGTAATGCTAGTCACAGCAGTGTAGCTGTCTTTCAGGAAGTTAGCCACCTGAAGAGGATCCTTAAAATTGTTTCTGTGGCTGGAGAGGATGATGTCCCAAATTGGTACCAACTGAAGCCCACAGTCAATGACACACCAGGTTTGATTGCTGGCAATGAGGCCAGCTTTCCACTGGACAAGGCCATCTGCTTCTGGGCCACAGATAATTGGACCTTGGCTTGGAGGTTTTGGAAAGTTTTGGTCTGAGTGGATGTTTTTGAATGAGAGTCTAAAACATTCACACCTGCAGCAACTTTCACTCCAAAGCCACTGTAGCTGTCCCTTATGAAAATGTCCAGGGCCTCTGCTGACTGCTGCCTCACTTCTGCCAACTGCTCCCTGAAATAACCCTCTACCAGTAGATTCCTCCCAGGTGCAGAGGGCCTTGGTTAACATGAGAGCCAAACCTGTGGAAGAAGTTTTCAATCCTGTGCCTCAGCAAGGAGAATCTGTCTAGGTTTGCTGTCTGACCCAGAAGGTCTTCAGTGCATTTCAATTCCTGGAGAGAGGCTTGGATAACTGGAGCTGATCAGTGGGAAAGTGGCAGGAGGCCAGAGGGATATAGCTGAACTTGGTTGAGCAGAAATAAAAATGCTCAGAACTTGATTGTTGGGCTTCCTTGGATTCTGAATGTTTGCTGTGATCCAAACCAGCTTCTAGACTAAATCCCCAACTTCCGTCCTTGGCTGAAGTAGTTAAACTAAAGCCCAGCTTTTCTACCATCTGGGTAAACATGAATTCAGCTTGAGGAGATGTGAATTCCTTTGTTTCCATTTGTGTTCCTTGCTGAGGACCCAAGAGAAAGAGCTCTTTGGAGACACTGAGCAACTCCTATCTCTTCTCTGTTAGTCCCCTGTGATGGCTGGCTTTGTAAATTCCTTGGAGGGCCAGCCCTCCAGATGCCCATCTCACCACATCTCTATCTGGGAGGTTCTGCCTGTGGCACAGTGTCCACTCCATGAGGTTGAGTTGTCTCTGCAAGTTTTCCATGACTTCCCTTAGAGGCTTTTCAGGAGATGCCTAGTATTCTTCAGGGATGTCGATCGCTTGCCTCAGCTCTGCTTCTCTTGTCCTCACTGCCTCTTCCTGTCTCTGTTTCCCTTCTGACAGCGAGACCCTCAGCTCCTGCAGTGCTTGTTCTGGCTCCTTCTGCTTTCTCTTTGCCATCTCCACCTGAGACTCCTGTAACTCTGAAAGACTGAGTGTGACAGGTTAAGCAGCTTCTCCAGGGCTCTTTTCTCCCATGGATGTTGTGTCTGGGATTTCAGCTTCTGGAGGTTGTTTTCTTCTAGGTGTTGTAACACCTGGGCACAGGTCACACCCAAGTGTTCCCGCAGTTTGGGTAACCAGTACTCAACAGCCAGGCCCACTTCTCCCAGCACCTTTTGGAGATCTTGCCTTTTGCCTCTGAGCAGAGGCTCATCAGGGATGTGCTCTCCTGTGGCCATGGCTGCATAAAAAACAGACACTCAGCCTGACTGTTCTGATCTTAGGGAGTGTCAGCCACAGGGCCAAAAGTGTAAGTGTACTAGTATGCAAGTCTACAAGGCTTTCTCATTCCTCATTTAATTGTTTTAAAAAATTTTAACACTCTTTTTTTGTGTGCAAGCCATCATTGTGGGTATTCTCAACATGGATTGCCTTTGTGGTTTGTAGGGTAGGTTGCAACTTACTAGACTGATTTTGACACTTCATTTTACATAGAATCAATTGCATATGAAATATTAAGATGAGAGATGGAGTGTGAAAAAATGCTTGTTTGGCAGCTTTTTTTTTCTTTTAAGGAGTGATGGCACCAATAGATTATCTTTTCTTTACTAGTTTCTGTACAATCTGTGTTGCTTGCTTTTCTTCCTGTCTCTGTGTCACTTCTTCCTAGGAAATTTTATGATATTTATTTGCTTTCTTGCCCTTTTAAATGTGCTACTGACTTGGTTTGTGCTTGTCACCCCCTTCTTGCTTTTAATTTTCCCTAGTTAATATCATCTTTTGGTTACATTAATACCTGTCTCTCTGTTGATGCCACCTTCATCTGTGTCTATAGACCCAAATAATCCTCTGTATTTAATATTTCATTAATGTTGTGTTTTCCCCTCACTACCTTCAGTACATATCCTTGACCAGCAGATGGGATGAGATTTTACATGTTTCAGTTTCATACTTTATTCAATTTCCCTTCCTCCTGTAATTCTTGTCCTACTGAATGGCACCACCATACTTTCAGACCAAGGTGTCTTATTCATCCTTCTTCTTAACATGAATTTAGTACATAATATCTTTTCAATATGTCCTCTTAAACCTCTATTTAAATTCAGTTCTTTCTGACACGCTAGCGGGTCTCCCTTAGATTTTGCCTTCATCATGTCTATTGGATTGCTATAGTAGTCATTTCATCTTCTATGGTCTGAATGTTTGTCCTCTCTAAAGCTCATGTTGAAATGCAATTGCCATTGTAATAGTATTAAGAGGCAGGACCTTTGAGAGATGAGTAGGCCATGAGGGTTATGCCATCATGGGTGGGGTTAATGCTGTTATGAAAGGTTGAATATTGTCCCCTTTTGCCTCTTGTGCTTCTGCCTTCTGCCATGTGATGACAGAGCAAGAAGGTTCTTGCAAGATGTTGACACCTTGATCTTGGGCTTCTCAGCCTCCAGAACTTTGAGCCATAACTTTCTGTTTATTGTTAGTTACCATGTCTCAAGTATTGTGCTATAGCAACGGAAAACAGAGTAAAACACCATCTTGCTGTCATTTTTGTCTTGTGCATTTCTTCTTCTTCAATGTCCCTACAATTTAAATCTGTACTTTAATTAATGGCGAACTCAGCAGCTCAAACCAATCTTTCCAATGAAAGACATCCAGAATAGGTAGAGAAATGTATAAGACAATTTTTAAAAGCCTTAAGTGATTTACCTGGTAAAACATATCTGACAGAAAAGGTAAATAATTTTAAGTAATAATGAATGAAAATTTTCCATTATAAATTAAAGACAAAATTTAAGACCTTAGCAAACATTAAGCAAAAACTTAAAGTAAAATAAAATAACTTTACATTCAGATGTAACAGAATAAAACTGTGGAAAACAACAACAACAAAACAACAAATACATGGCATTCATAGAAAAAGAGTTTACCTTTAAAAACCTAATAGAGAGCTGATTTTTCAATGGCTATAGTGGAAGCCAAAAGATAATAGAATGAAATATTTGTTTCATTGAAAGAAAATATCAGACAAAAATTTTATTCATAGTGAGATATCCTTAAAGAATGATCATAGAAAAGGGACATTTAAAAGAAAAACTAAAGACTTACAGTTACAAAAGTACGGCATAGGGGCAAGCTGGCTTTACTCTCCCTGCTCAGAAAACCAAAAACAAACATATAGCACTGAAATTTTTACCATCAATAACCCAGAGCTTAAGTATCAGGATGAGACAGTTCCCAGGACCACACTGGTACTAAGAGCATAGACAAATCTCCCCCCACCCCCAACTCAAAATTTCTACATTGGAAAACATGAAATTGAGGTGGTCAGCCAGCTTTCCCATTTTTTTTGAGTTCCCTGCAAGTTGACCTGTCTTTGCCTTAACCCACAGAAAGCATCGTGACTACCTAAAGGGATAAATATCCCTGATGATAAGCAAAGACAAAGGGAAGAAGTGAGAATATCATCCACAGCCTAGAGAATTCTGCTCTGTTACTTGGCCAAAGGAGATGTCAAATCAGAGAGGCTGTTTGTTTAGCAGCAGGACATTGTAGGAGGTAGGTTCCATAGGTACCCTGGGCATGAACCATTAGCCAGCCTTTCCATATTGCTGGGATAATCCTTTTGAGACCTCCCCCATTCAGCAGTCAGTACTATAATCATTTACTAGAGCCAAGGTGAACTTAGGCTTAAGGCACCACCTAGACCCAAAAAGGAGGCAGCAATTTAGTAGTAAATATTCACTAAATATATTAAATAAAAACCAGAATAAGCTGAAGAGAGAAAACTGGAATAAATAACTTCTCCTGCAAAGACATTGATACATGCCCACAAGAAACAACAACAAACAGGGAACCATTACCTCCTCAGAAAGACTAAGCAAAAATCCAATGACTGACTCTAATGAGACAGTGATCTGTGAGTTCTCTGCCCAAGAAAAACTCAATTATCTCTATGGTAAAGCAGTTCAGAAGCATGTCAGAAAATATAACAAAGAGATTGAAACAATAATTTAAAAAAACAAACAAAAATATTGGAACTAAGAAATACATTTGCTGAATCAAAGAATCCTTTAGAGGCTTTCAACACAAGAATTAACCAAGCATATGAAGGAATCAGTGAGCTCAAAGACTGGCTATTTGAAAGTAGGTAGTCTGATGAGAAAAAATAATGAAAAGGAACAAAGACTGCCTACAGGATACAGAAAATTACCTCAAGAGACCAAATGTAAAAATTGTTGCTGTTCAAGAGGGAGCTGAACAAGAGTAAGAGAGTAAGTGGTAGAAGGCTTATTTATAAAAAACCAAAAACAGGATGGGCATGGTGGCTCATACTGTAATCCCAGCAATTTGGGAGGCTGAGGTGGGTGGATCCCTTGAGCCCAGGAGTTTGAAACCAGCCTGGGCAGCATGGCAAAGCCCTGTCTCTATAGAAAAATTAAAAAATTAACTGGATGTGGTGATATGTGCTTTTGGTCTTAGCTACTTGGGAAGCTGAGGTGGGAGGATCTCTTGAGCCTGGGAGACGGAGTTTGCAGTGAGCCATGATCATGCCACTGTACTGCAGCCTTGGTGACAGAGTGAGACCCTGTCTCGAAATAAATAAATAAACAAACAAATAAACAAACTATATTACAAAGCTACAGTAATCAAAACAGCATGGTACTGGTACCAAAACAGAGATATAGACCAATGGAAGAGAACAGAGGCTTCGGAGGCAACACCACACATCTACAACCATCTGATCAAACCTGACAAAAACAAGCAATGGGGGAAAGAAGTCCCTATTTAATAAATGGTGTCGGGAAAACTGGCTAGCAGTGTGCAGAAAGCAGAAACTGGACCCCTTCCTGACACTTTACACTAAAATTAACTCCAGATAGATTAAAGACTTAAACATAAGACTTAACACCATAAAAACCCTAGAAGAAAACCTAGGCAAAACCATTCAGGACATAGGCATGGGCAAGGACCCATGACTAAAACACCAAAAGCATTAGCAACAAAAGCCAAAATAAACAAATGGGATCTAATTAAACTCCAGAGCTTCTGTACAGCAAAAGAAAGTATCATCAGAGTGAACCAGCAACCAACAGAATGGTAAAAAATTTTTGCAATCTACTCATCTGACAAAGGTTGCTAAAATCCAGAATCTACAAAGAACTAAAACAGATTTACAAGAAATAAGCAAACAAATCCATTCAAAAGTGGGTGAAGGACATGAACAGACACTTTTCAAAAGAAGACATATATGAGGCCAACAAACATATGAAAAAATGCTCATCACTGGTTATTAGAGAAATGCAAATCAAAACTACATTGAGATACCATCTCACGCCAGCTAGAATGGCAATCATTAAAAAATCTGGAGATAAAATGCTGGAGAGGATGTGGAAAATAGGAACACTTTTACACTGTTGATGGGAGTGTAAATTAGTTCAACCATTGTGGAAGACAGTGTGGTGATTCCTCCAGGACCCAGAAATAGAAATTTCATTTGACCCAGCAATCCCATTACTGGGTATATACCCAAAGGATTATAAATCATTCTATTATAAAGACACATGCACACATATGTTCACTGCGGCACTGTTTATAATAGCAAAGACCTGGAACCAACCCAAATGCCCATCGATGATAGACTGGACAAGGAAAATGTGGCACATATACACCATGGAATACTATGCAGCCATAAAAAACAAGTTTGTGTCCTTTGTAGGGACACAGATGAATCTGGAAACCATCATTCTCAGCAAACTGACGTAAGAACAGAAAATCAAACACTGCACGTTCTCATAGGCGAGTGTTGAACAGTGAGAACACATGGACACAGGGAGGGGAGCATCACACAATGGGGTCTGTTGGGGGGACTAGGGGAGGGACAGCGGGAAGCAGGGATAATATGGGGAGAAATGCCAGATATAGTTGATGAGGGGAGGGAGGCAGCAAACCACATTGCCATGTATGTACCTATGCAACAATCCTGCATATTCTGTACATGTACCCCAGAACCTAAAGTGTAATAAAATAAATATGTAGTATATAGTGTGTATATATATATATATAATATATAGATTATATATTATACATATATAAAATACATATATATATTATACATATATCATATATATGTAAAGAATGATACAATGGACTTTGGGGACTTGAGGGAAAGAATGGGAGGGGGATGAAGGATAAAAGACTACAAATATGGTAAAGTATATACTGCTAGGGTGATGGGTGCACCATAATCTCACAAATCATCACTAAAGAATGTATGTAATCAATACCACCTGTATCCCAATAACTTATGGAAAAATAAAATTAAAAAGAAAATGTGGTACATATACACCATTGGATACTATGCAGCCATAAAAAAGAATGAGGTCACGTCTGTTGCAGCCATGTGGAGCTGGAAGCCATTATCCTAAGCAAACTAATGCAGAACATAAAACCAAACACATGTTGTCTCTTACAAGTGGGAGCTAAATCATGGGAACACTTGGACACTAAGAGAAGAACAACTAACACTGGGCCTACTTGAAGGTGGTGGGTGGGAGAAGCGAGAGGATCAGAAAACATACCTGTTGGATATTATACTTATTACCTGAGTGACAAAATAATCTGTACTCCAAACTCCCATGACACAGAGTTTACCTATATAACAAACTTGGCTCTTATACCCCTGAACCTAAAATAAAAGTTAAAAACAAAACAAAGAAAATATATATGACTTAGAAAATCTGAACACTGATTGGATAGTTTTTAAGATTAATTTAAAATATATTTAATTTTATATAAAAAATGGCTTAAGTAAAGAAAAAAGAGACAATGAAATTGTATATACACCCGGAACCCAGCTGTACCAAAGAAAGAATTACCATTAAAAAGGTTCATAATTATTGCCTAGCATGACTAAGTTAAAATTTTTCTATCCTCTAATTTTTTCAATTATCTATAGTGGATTTTTATTATGTTTACAATGAGGAAATTTGGAAATCATATTTTAGAAAAAATACTTTTGGGATACATTTCCATTTCAATGGATTAAATTTACCAAGAAACTAAAGCAAGGTAATACATGTATCTCTGCTTACAACACATGGAAACTACTATTAGACTAATCTACAGTTTTATTTTATCAACAAGGAGTAGAATCAGTCAACTCATGAGCTCAGTACTGTGAGGTCCCATAGTGTTCTATAACCAAAAAAATCTCCGCAAAATAATGCTTAGACTTCACTTAATTGCTATAGATATATTCATCCAGTATCTGCTGAATAAACATTTTCTCTGCAGCTTGAGCTGCACAGGTAAAGACCACATATCTGGTTCATCTGGCACACAAGTTTTTTTCCCCAAAATTAGTCTAATGGACAATTGCTTCCCAATTCCATGACAGAGAGTTAAATTATTTACTCGTGAAGTTTGTAAGTAAATTGTCTTAGTCCTGAGGCCACTAATAATTTGTTTTATAGAATGAAATTATCAACCAACCTCGGTGGCTGAGTTAATTTCTAAGAACAATCCCTTCTCCTTTTTCCAGCTCTTATTCTGTGTTTAGTTTAGGAAAGGAATAGTTTTGTCCATCACAAGAGCCGCAAGCTTACAATAGAATTCCCTTAGTCTTCAAACAAGCTTTGTTCACAAAACTTGAGCTCTTCATACAAATATCTTCACTCCGA
The DNA here is from genome assembly GCA_963573385.1 of Cacajao melanocephalus. Taxonomy (NCBI): domain Eukaryota; kingdom Metazoa; phylum Chordata; class Mammalia; order Primates; family Pitheciidae; genus Cacajao; species Cacajao melanocephalus. The sequence goes on from CAUYLG010002503.1 coordinate 50,379, forward strand.
TTTCAGCAAATGGGAGAGACTTGGAAATCTGACATGGTCAGCAATTGAAATGTTGTTACATATTTTGTGGTGGCCCCCAAGTCGCACTCATGATAATCCTTGTTCTGAGACTGATAACTGTCTATATGAAAAAAGCATGGGCTACAGAGTCAAAGAATTTTGGGTCTAAATTTTGGCATAGCTGGGTTATTTGCCCTGCAGCCTTAGGCAAGTTACTGCATCCCTAGAGACATGGTTTCCTCATTTGCAAAACCTTTTTGAGTATGTAGGAAGATTTCTTGAGATAATGTAGGTAAAAGACTTATTATGGTATTGAATATTAGTATTCACTAGACTGTAGTTAAAATGAATGTACAGGTGATAAAACAAATTTCAACTGAGGCACTTTCTAAAGTGAGAGGCTAAAACAAGATGCAAAATTATTCAAAAAAAGAAGAACCAGAGAGAAGACACTTCATAAGAAGTATATGAAGGTTGTGAATTGGAGATTAGGAAGGAGGTATTTTCTTGCATTGCTTTTAGCACCAGATTTTTGACTGATTTGTTTCTTAATGAGTATTATTGGGGTTTAACACAGATAAAAGTTATAAAATATAAATGTAAAGCATAATAAATCATCACTAAATACCACCCATATAGCTGGCACTTAGGTCAAGAAACAGAACATTACCAGCACCACGGAAACCCAAAACCTTTTCAGAGAATTGCCCTATCCTTCACCTAAAGCCAGGAAAAAGTAACTGTAAAAGGAGGTAATGTCCTCTGCTGCTGGGAACGTAGTGGCAAGAAACTGACTGAAGTAGCCGAAGCAGGAAAGGAGCTATTTCTTGGGAATTATCAGTGCCAATGTATTAGTGCTGAGCATGAGTGTTTCTCTTGGACCAAATGTGGGAGTCTCGTGTGGGAGTGATAACTGTATGTAGAATTTTAGATGCTAAAAGAGCCTGCAAGAAAAATGAACAAGCATCAACAGAAAGAAACAAAGGTTTTTATTCCTTGGGGCAATGTAAGAAGTGAGTAACTAGACCAAACACAAATTGCACTTGCCCATGTCAGAGAAATTGCAACGGAGGGCTCATCTCTGAAGAACAACATGTGCCCAGCAGGAAAGAATCCACTTTAATGTGTGCTATGTCCAGAATACGGCCCCATCATCTTCATAGTACCAGACAAGTAAAATTTCCTGCCTCTGTCCTCTCCTTCCTCCCCAGCCACCAACATGGGAGAGTTTAGAAATAAGGTAGCAAGTGAAAAGGAATTGAAGGGTAGGTGGGCATGAGAGTGAAAGTCCATCCCATAGCCAATGAATGCCTCTCACTCTGGGGACTCAAGGTTCTCCGACTTAGCAGGTTTTGATTGCAGGGGGAAGAAGATATTCCATTTTAAATCAGTTTTCATCTCTTAATGAAGATTAATGGCTCTTATGCAGGACTGTTTTTATTTTTGGATATCGACTCTGAATTACTTAAGATTGTCCAGAAAATTCATTTGACTGCACACATTTTCAGGGCAAGACAAGAAAACTTACCAGCTTTACTGAGTTAAATGTAAAACAATAATGAAATTTCAAAGAAGTTACTTTCTGACTACATGGTTCAATTTATATGTGTTCAATATACTGGAAATATCACTAACCTTATTATCACAAGATTTAAGAGAGGTGAACAAAAGAGCCACATCATATCCAATTCTGGTAGCCTTTTGTGGGATTAGGACCTCCAGACCCACCGGCAGGATATACAATTACAAAACAATATCTGCCCTGGTGAAGTAGCTATCCTTGGAATATAATTTTTAATGGTTTTTTAATGTGTCATTACCTATTTCAATGTATTCAATGGGGAAAACATCCTCATGCCTCCATGCCATTTCCCTGAATACTAGGACACTGTGCATGTACATAGCAATGATGAGGAAAAACACCTGTAGACCAGGTATCCAGGTTACTGCTCAGATCCAGAGGCCATCCATCTGTTCTTTGCTTCAGTGCATTGCTATAATTTAAATATGCAACTTCAATGAAGCATAATGAAAAAGTTCATCCAAGAAAGTGTCTTTCTTGGGCTCTGATATTGCTTGCATTTGTCACAGTGATTCTTGGAGCACTGCATCGTATCAAAAAAAAAGCAGGATCCTTAGCATAAATAAAGAGTCATTTAAAAATAATCAAAAATGTAACTTTCTTCCTTTGTTTAAAAGCCTACAAGATAAAATTTGTATCTCTGATTATAAAAGGAAAAAATATCAAACACCAGAAATACTGTCAATTAATTCCCACAAGCAGATGTAGATTAAAACAGGGTTCCTAAATATAAAAGCTGGTACCTGGCTTATATTTAATAGATCTTTATAGTTATAGAACTTAACTGAATAGAACAAAATTATCCTCCAGATTTTTGTATATTGACCAGTTAAAATTTAATTTTACCATAACTATAATCCTTTGGCCAAATTTTATTCTCAATCTAGTATTTTGTGTGTCTGTCTTCATTGGGAGGCCTCGGTCCAAAACCTGAAGACATCAGAGTCAAGAATTCTCTTTAAAATCATTTGATTTTGCCTCCCCATTTTCTACACATGGAAAACAAAGACCTGGAGAGATAAAATTTCTTTAAAGTTGCCTAACTAACTAGTTGTAAAGATGAATGCATAACTTCAACTAATGCTATGTCTATGGAATTGTCCCAAGGGACTTTAACTCCTGCGGAATGTAAGGTGTTTAAATTAGATTCCACACCTACCCCCATGTAGATTTCATCTTCTTTCATCTGAGCTGTCATTTGGACAGAAAGTAACTCCAGAGGCTAAATTAGCTGTGTTAACTGTTAAAAGGAGTCTTAATGCCAGGGAGCACCTAATACTACCTGCCAACAAGTTAAGGCTCCCTCCAGGTGGACTGGTATCAAGTGTGGCTATGGTAGTTCTGTGAGCCTGAATGTTTAGTTTAATGTAGAGAACCACTGGTGGACAATGCAGTTCCAGAGAAAAGAACCCAAAGAAATTATGAATGGTTCTCATGGATGCTTACAGTTCGAAGAGACCTAATCAAAACTACTACCCTAAATATGAATTTCTTCTGCAGGAACACTAGTTATAATTTCCCCCTTTGTCTTCAGAGGAACAGTATCAGTTAGTATAGACTGGGTGAAGCTATAAGAAAACAAGCAAAAATGTAGTAGCTTACAGTAACAGTTAGTTCTGTTTTCTTTTTCTTTTTCAACTTTTATTTTAGGTTCAGGGGGTACATGTGCTGCTTTGTTACATGGATGGGTATACTGCATGTTGCTGGAGTTTGGTATACAAATGATTTCATTATCCAGATAGTAGCATAATACCTTATAGGCAGTTTTTCAATCTTCACTCTCCTTTCACCCTCCACCCTCAAGTAGGCCCTGGTGTTAAGACCTAAACTCAACACTTGACCAAATGGATAAAACAGGTATCTACAGAATGCTTCACCTAATATTAGTTGTTTCTCACACCACTATGAAGAAATGGCTGAGACTGGGTAATTTATACAGAAAAGAGCCTTAATTTACTTATAGTTCCACATGGCCCGGGAGGCCTCAGGAAACTTACGATCATGTTGGAAGGCACCTCTTTACATAGTAGCAGCAGAGAAAATGAGTGCTGAGTTAAGGGGGAAGCCCCTTATAAAACCACCAGATCTCATGAGAACTGACTCACTATCATGAGAGTAGCACTGCGGAAACTGACCCCATGATTCAGTCATCTCCACTTGGTCCCACCCTTGACACATGGGAATTAGTACGATTCAAGGTGAGATTTCACTGGGGACACAGAGCCAAACCATATCACCACCTAACAATAGAATACACATTCTTTTAATCTGCACATGACACATACTCTAAGACTGACCACACATTTCGCCGTAAAACAATCCTCAGCAACTTCCTAAAACTCGAAATCATACCAATGACACTGTCAGATCACAGCACAATAAAAATAGACACTGATACCAAGAAGATTGCTCAAAACCATACAATTACATGAAAATTAACCTTTTTCTGAATGACTTTTAGATAAAGTATGAAAGTAAGGCAGACATTAAGAAATTCTTTGAAACTAATGAAAACAAAGATACAACATACCAGAATCTCTGGACATAGCTAAAATAGCATTAAGAGGAAAGTTTATAGCCCTAAATGCTCACATCAGGAAGTTTCAGAGGTCTCAAGTTAACAATCTAATATCACACTTAGAGGAGCCAGAAAAACAAGAACAAACCAACCCCAAAGCTAGCAGAAGAGAATCACTAAAATCATAGCTGAAGCGAATAAAGTTGAGATGTAAAAAACTATATAAAATATCAATGAAACCAAAAGTTGGTGTTTTGAAGAATAAATAAGATTGACTGACTGCCAGCTAGACTGATAAAGAAAAAGGAGAGAATATCCAAATAACACAATCAGAAATGACAAAGGTGGTATTACCATGACCCCTCAGAAATACAAAAAATCCCCAGGGATAATTATGAATACTTCTATCCACACAAACTACAAAACCTAGAAAAAAAATGAACTAATTCTTGGAAACACACAACCTTGAAAGATTGAACCAGGCAGAAAATGACTCCCTGAATAGACTAATAAGAATCGTAAAATTGAATCAGTAATTAAAAAAAAAAAACCCTACCAACCAGAAAAAGCCCTTGAAGAGATGGATTCACAGCTGAATTCTACCAGTTGTATAAAGAAGAGCTCATATCAATCCTACTGAAATCATCCCAAAAAACTGAGGAAGAGGGACTCCTCCCTAACTGATATTATGAGGCCAGCAACATCCTGATACCAAAACCAGCAGAGACACAACAAAGAAAGAAAACTTCAGGCCAATATCCTTCATGAACATAAATAAAAAATATCCTCAGTAAAAATACTAGCAAATCCAATTCACCAGAACGTCAAAAAGCTAACCCACCACAATAAAGTCGGATTTGTCCCTAGGACTCCAGGTTGGTTTGACCCATAGAAATCAATAAATGTGATACACCACATAAAAGAACTAAAAGGAAAAACCACGATTATTCAATAAATGCAGAAAAGACTTTCTATAAAATTCACCATTCTTTCATGTTGAAAACTCAACGAAGTAAGCATCATAGGAACGTACCTCAAAATATTAAGAACCATCTATCACAAACCCACAGCCAACATCATACTGAACAAGCAACAGCTGGAAGCATGCCCCCTGAGAACTGGAACAAGACAAGATGCTCATTCTCAGCACTTCTATTAAATACAGTACTAGAAGTCCTCGCCAGAGCAGTCAGGCAAGAGAAAGAAATAAAAGGCATCCAAATAGGAAGAGATGAAGTCAAATGATCTCTCTTTGCAGGCAGTATATTCCCTACCTAGAAAACTACATAGTTTCTATCCAAAGGCTTCTACAACTGATAAACAACTTTAATAAATTTTTCATTTCTAGAAGTTCTGTTTGGTTATCAAAATGGTTATGCTGTCTTTCAACTCTTGGACTGTTTTACTGTTTTCCTTGGATTGGGTTTCAACCTTCTGTATCTCAATGAGCTTCCTGCCATCCAGATTCTGAATTCTATGTCATTTTAGTCATTTTATTATGGATAAGTACCATTGCTGGGGAGCTAGTGCAATCAGTTAGAAATCAGTAGACACTCTGGCTTTTAGAGTTGCCAGAATTTTTGTGCTGGTTCTTTCTTACCTGTGTGGTCAAAAAGTGGGGCTTTTTGCTTTTATATTCTTTGATGCCCATAAGGGTTTGACTGTGGTATAAGTTGAGTTTAGTCAATAGCTTCCTTTCTGGATGCTTTCAAGTGTCCAAGGCTCAGCTCAGCATTCCTAGGCTGCATGCTCTAACCCTGAGGAGCTAGGACAAGGCCTAAGGCTTTGTTCTGGCCTTTCCAGATTAAGTACCTGCTGCAATGGAGGGGGTGAGATGTTTCTAGTCCACTGGCAAGAACACTCCAACAGGGGCTGCTGGCAAAAGCATTCTGGCAGGGCAGCAAATGTCCCAGCAATGTGTGCACCAGTAAGCTGGTGGGGGTTCCACGTATGCATGCATACCCACAAGGTAGCCCAAGGAGGCTGCAGGCAAGAACTTACATCCTTATGAGGTCTTGCATAATGTCTTGTGTGGGGAGAGGCTGCAAGTAGGTGTGTGCCAGTGGGGAGGAGGCTGTAAAGGAGTGTGCACTGGCAGGGATTCATGTGCAAAGTGCTCTGATGAGTATGAGGAGTCTGTCAGTGATAGAGCTATGGTGCTGTCACTGGCAAGCTGATGCTACACTGTAAGCAGATGTGCCCATGCAGAGACCCTGGAAGAGACCAGCAGACAGAGGCACACTCAGATCAGACTAGCTCTATCCTATAGGCAAGACTTACCCTGTTCTGTCCGAGTCTATTAACTAACAAAGGATTAAGCCACCTAGGGGAGTTTGGTGAGCCTTGGGGGATGGACACCCACGGCTTTTCTCCACTGCAGCCATTCCTGCACCAAACCTGAGCTCCACAAAGGCTGGAGACCAGTCCCTACCAACATTCCAGGCAGTTCTCCCTGCCAGCTCAGATGTCCATGGGTGTCATGGGATCTCCTACATCTAGGACCCTAGAGGTCTGTGGCAAGAGTGGGCCACTGCACAACTATGTCACTCACCTCTTCCCTAGGAGCCACTCAGGGCCAAGAATGAGTCTTGGTGCTTGACAACTACATGCAGGCTTCCCAGTTTCCTCCTCTTTCAACCTGGGGTCCATGTCCTTAGTCCACTCTCAATGCCTTCCTTCCAAAGACCCAATCTACTTGGAATGGTCTGATCTCTTTATCTTTTATCTTTATAGCAACATAAATTTATTATTTTACAGTTTTGGAGAGCAGAAATACAAAATAGGTTTCAGCAGACTAAGGTCAAGGTGTCAGCAGGGCTGTGTTTCTTTCTGGGGAAAGAATCCCTTTCCTTGCCTTTTCCAGCTTTGAGAGACTCATGGTCCCCTTTCTTCCTCTTTCTCCAAAGCCAGAATCAGCAGGTTCTTCTTACACTGTATTACTCAAACTTTGATGACCTGGTGTCTTTCAATGGAAGAACCTCTTCACACCTAGTCGGCCACCTTGGGCTCTCTCCTGTGTGTCAACACTTATTTCTTGATCATAGTAAAAGTTTGTCATGGGTGGGCCTGTATGTACAAACCATCTTTACTCTGGGACCTAGACTGACAGAGCAGCCGCTATTGGTAACAAAGCTAATCGTCTTGACAGAGGAAAAAGAGGACAAAGAATACCATGCGGCTGGATCTTTCACTCACATTTCATTGGCCAGAACAATTCAAGTGGCCAAGCCTAACACCAATGAGAATAGAAAAATATAATCCACGCTCAAGGTGGGACGAGGAACATTTTTTAACAATAATCAACCCACCTTAAGAACTTACAACCTTACAAGGTCTTGTGCAATGACTTTTGTCCTCATATTCAAACAAAATCTTCTACCTTGTAACTTTCACTAGTTGCCCCTCAATCTGTCTTCCAATTTGACACTTAAAGTCTAAGTCTTCTTCCCTTCAATAAACATGTATGACATTGAGATTTATATGAGCACCTCGTATCATCCTAGAGAGCATAAAAAGATAACTATAGAAAATTGTCCTACCTTCAGGAATCTAAGGCTTTAGTGTACCTAAGTTTTCTCCAAACAAAATTATAACAGTCTCAAAGTACTATGAAAACAGAGAAGAGGAAGTTGATTACATCAGACTGGACTGGACATCAAGGGAAAGTGTCGCATTTCCAACCCAAACTTCCCCACTTATTTCAACTTTACTCTTATGCTATGATTTCCAGACGCTTTTCTTTCTAAGTCAATATCCTTCTTATAGTATGTTTTCCAGAAATAAAGATAATACTGCAGGATTTTCTGACCTAATAAGTGTAGAACAGAATTACAAAGGCAGATTAAGACTCTGTTGGGGGATTTCAGCCAAGATGGCTGAAGAGAAACAGCTCTGGTGCACAGTTCCCAGTTAGAATAACAAAGAAGGGGAGAGATCTCTGCATTTCCAACGAAGGTACTGGGTTCATCTCATTGGGACTGATTAGACAGTGGGTGCAGCCCAAGGAGGGCAAGCTGAAGCAGTGTGGAGTGTCACCTCACCCTGGAAGTGCAAGAGACCAGAGAACTCCCTCTCCTAGCCAAGGGAAGCCGTTAGGGACTTTTCCTGACACTCTGGCACTCTGGTTGAGATAATATGCTTTTCCCATGGTTTTCACAACCCACAGAACAGGAGATTCCCTCCGGTGCCTACCACAACAGTGCCCCAGGTTTCCAGCACAAAACTGGGCAGCAGGTTTTTGTTTGTTTGCTTCCTTCTTCTCTTACCCCAGTGGCACCTGGAACACCAGCGAGACAGAACTGCTCACTCCCCTGAAAAAGGGGGCTGAAGTCAGGGCGCCAAGTGATCTAGCTCAGTGGGTCCCACCTCCATGAAGACCAGCAAGCTAAGATCCACTGGCTTGAAATTCTCAGACGCAGCACAGCAGTCTAAGCTTGACCTGGGACGTTTGAGCTCAGTGGGGAGAGGGGTGTCCCCATTGCTGAGGCTCAGGCAGGCTGTTTTAACCTCACCTGTGTAAACAAAGTCACGAGGAAGTTTACACAGCAACTGGGCAGAGCCCATGGCAGGTCAGCAAGGCTCCGCAGGCAGACTGTCACTAGACTCCCTTCTTGCTGGGCAGAGCATCTCTGAAAAAACACAGCAGCCCATCAGAAATTTATAAATAAGGCCCCCACCTTCCTGGGACAGAGCACCCAAGAAAAGGGATGCTGTGGGTTCAGCTTCAGCACACTTAAACATCCCTGCCCAGCACCTCTGAAGGAGCAACAGATTCCCCAGCACAGTGCCTGGTCTCTGACAGGGGACAGACTGCCTCCTCAAGTGGCTCCCTGACCCCCGTGTATCCTGACCGGGAGACATCTCCCAGCAGGGGCTGACAGACACCTCATACAGGAGAGCTCTGGCCAGCATCTGGCAGGTACCCAACTGGGACGAAGCTACCAGACGAAGGAAAAGGCAGCAATATTTGTTGTTCTGCAGCCCCCACTGGTGATTCCCAGGCAAACAGGGTCTGGAGTGAACCTCTAGCAAAACTCCAGCAGACCTGCAGCAGGGGGGCCTGTTAGAAGCAAAGCTAACAAACGGAAATAGTTTCAACACCAACAGAAAGGACATTCACTCAGAGACCCCATCCAAAGGTCACCAACTTCAAAGACCAAAGGTAGAAAAATAAATGAAGATGGGAAGAAACAAGCACAAAAAGGTTGAATTCAACAACCAGAATGCCTCTTCTCCTCCAAGGAATCACAACTCCTCACCAGCAAGGGAACAAAACTGGATGGAGAATGAGTTTGATAAATTGACAGAAGCAGGCTTCAGAAGGTGGGTAATAACAAACTTCTGAGTTAAAGGAGCATGTTCTAACCCCAAGCAAGGCAACTAAGAACCTTGAAAAAATGTTAGACAAAATGTTAACTAGAATAACCAGCATAGAAAAGAACATAAATGACTTGATGTAGCTGAAAAACACAGCACGAGAACTTCATGAATCATACACAAGTTTCAATAGCTGAATTGATCAAGCAGAAGAAAAGATATCAGATGTTGAAGATCAACTCAATGAAATAAAACAAGAAGGCAAGATTAAAGGTGAAAAGAAAGACAAAGCTTCCAAGAAATATAGGATCATGTGAAAAGACAAAATCTACATTTGATCAGTGTACCTGAAAGTGACGGGGAAAATGAAACCAAGTTGGCAAACACTCTTCAGCATATTATCCGGGAGAACGTCACCAACCTAGCAAGGCAGGCCAACATTCAAATTCAGGAAATAGAGAGAAAATCACTAAGATATTCCTCAAGAAGAGCAACCCCAACGCACATAATCATCGGCATCACCAGGGTTGAAATGAAGGAAAAAATGCTAAGGGCAACCGGAGAAAAAGATTGGGTCACCTACAAAGGGAAGCCCATCAGACTCACAGCAGATCTCTTGGCAGAAACCCTACAAGCCAGAAGAGAGTGAGAGCCAATATTCAACATCCTTCAAGAAAACAATTTTGAATCCAGAATTTCAGATCTAGCCAAATCAAGCTTCATAAGCAAAGGAGAAATAAAATCCTTTACAGACAAGCAAATGCTGAGAGATTTTGTCACCACCAGGTCTGCCTCACAAGAGCTCCTGAAGGAAGCACTAAACATAGAAAGGAACAACCAGTACCAGCCACTGCAAAAACATATCAAATTGTAAAGACTGTCAACTCTATGAAGAAACTATATCAACTAACAGGAAAAACAACCAGCTAGCATCCAAAGAGCAGGATCAAATTCACACACAACAA
>CAUYLG010002504.1:0-41512 GCA_963573385.1 Cacajao melanocephalus
TCCCATCTACTCCGTTGGATGTGACAGGAGTACTGCTTGTACCTGGGTGGCGGTGGTCGCAACAAGCCGTGTTCTTGTAAATGCAATCATGCCTGGGCAACAAAGTTTGTTTCTTTCTAAAAAAAAAAAAAAAAAAAAAAAAAAAGTAGCAATGGTACAAATATCAAAGTAAAAGGTACAAAGTCATACCATATGATTATGACTATCAAAAAACAAAAGAAAAATTTATACGCAACAGAATGTATATTTAAGTAAAAAATCCACTAACCTGAACAATTAAAATATGTACTACTCTATGCAAACCTCAAAAAAATAAAAGGAAAAACAAAAAACAGGTTTGCTTTGGCAATGAAATCATGGCACACAACTTCTACTTTTCTTTATTCTTTTACTTTTTAATCACATCAGTTTTTCAACAACCTTTTCTTAATTTCATTTGTTTTTTCAAGCCAGGGTCTCACTCTGTCACCCAGGGAGTGCAGTGACATAATCTCGGCTCACTGCAGCCTCTGCCTCCTAGGCTCAAGTGTTCTTCCCGCCTCGGCCTCCTGAGTAGCTAGAACCACAAGCGCAGCCACTACGCCTAGCTACGTTTATTTTTTGTACAGATGAGGTTTCACCATGTTGCCCAGGCTAGTATCAAACTCCTAAGCTCAAGCAATCTGCCCCATCTTGGTCTCCCAAAGTGTTGAAATTACAGACGTGAGCCACAGCACCCAGTCTCAGCTTCACTTTTAATCATGTATTTTCACAAAAGGAAAAAAAAAGAAAAAGGAATTAAAGAAGCTTTAAATAATCAAACTAAAGCCATGTTGCCATTATTAATTAAGGGAATAAAAATGCCATTTGTTTTACTATCTAAGTAAGTGGCTAACCTTAGCCAATCAAAAGCATTCATAGCAGATGAAATTTTTTTAAGTCTTTTCATTTTTATTACTCAAAAAAGTTTCATTTTTTAATTTAGCTTTCTGACTCTGTGCTTGTGTCTTCAACACTTTCACAACCATTTTCTGCTCCTCAATAAGGAGAGCATGGCTGATCCTGTCACGAACACATTTACAACACGTGAAACCACCAAAGGCCGTGTTTCTGTTTTGGACAATCTCATAAGAACTTTAGGTCTTACAGCACAATCCCCTCGATGTCTGCCTGGGCACACAACACATGCAGATTTTGGTGCTTTCCCAACCTTCTTGGTATAAAGGTAAACAATTCTAGTTTTGTGAGAGGCTATATTGTAAGAAAGCCTACAAAGGTATGTCAAACGCTGGACCATTCTGAGTGCTTGCAGACAACACACCCGGAAGAGAAAGAAGAAAGCCTTTGAAATATCTTTAAATGAATAAACAGTAAAGAAAAAATACTACTGAGAAGGAAAAGTCTCTAATTTACAACTTAAGGCACTTGTTATGTCCTGGAGTTTTTTGCTGTTTTTAGTTGGTTTTATTTTAAATGAAAGGTAGCCCAATCAGTTTTTAGGCTTCAGCTTAAGGAATCCAAGTTTAATGGTAAATCAATCTGAACAGAAAGACCTAAAGAAGTATAAGAAAAGCAGGCCAGGCACCATGGCTCAGGCCTGTAATCCCAGCACTTTGGGAGGCCAAGGTGGGTAGATCACAAGAGCAACAGATCGAGACCATCCTGGCCAACATGGTGAAACCCCATCTCTACTAAACATACAAAAAATTAGCTGGGTGTGGTGGCATGCACCTTTAGTCCCAGCTACCCAAGAGGCTGAGGCAGGAGAATCACTTGAACCCAGAAGATGGAGATTGCAGTAAGCCAAGATTGCACCACTGCACTCCAGCTTGACAACAAAGCAAGACTATGTCCAAAAAAAAGAAAAAGAAAGGCAATATACTTTACATTCATTATCAGATTGTGAAAATTAAGATAATGCTTAAATAAAATAAAATCAGAAAATAATAATGTTTAACTCTTAAAATTTCCATATAAAGAAAATTAGCACTTTAGTGTTTTAATAATCTTAATCTCAATTTTTTAATCAAGTTCCAACCACCCAAACAAAATAATGTTACAATGTCATCCTGAAAACGTATTAGGACTGAGTAAAATCAGAGCTTTAAGCAAAAATAAAACACCATCTCCACTATATAAAACCCTGTAGTAAGGCCAGGTGTAGCAGCTCACGCCTATAATCCCAGCACTTTGGGAGGCTGAGGCAGGAGGACTGCTTGAGCCCAGGAGTTCCAGGCCAGCCTGGACAACATGGTGAATCCCTGTTTCTGTTTTTCATTTTTTAAAATATGGGTTTTAATTAAAAAAGCCTGTAGCCAAATAAATACTCTGATTCTAGACCTGGCAACAAAGTTAAATAAAAAGCCTAAACACAGGTCTGGATATGCTAAAACAAAATACCTCTACAATTTAATAATACATAAAAACAATGAAAGCCAACCAAGCACAGCAAGCCAAGTGACTGATAACTAGGATTGTGCTGACCTCTTCTGGAGAAGGCTCGAAAGAAAATATTTCAATTAACGAAATAAGGCAAATTAGGCAAACCAAACAGTACCTCATATCCTTTTTTTAATCAACTGTTTCATTATTTGTATTGTTATTTTCTACAAACGTTAATTTGATAACAAAGTAACTTAAATTTGTAATTAGTACTGGATGTTTCTTTACTAACAGAATTGCTTCTGTTTAACATGTACTACCTCCATCAAAACCTTCCCAGTTCCAGAACTTCGGAGAATTTGCTCACCTAGCTCCTTTCCTTTCTATTGTGTCCAATGAAGACCTTATCTCATTATGGATGTCCCTTCCTTCCACATTCCTTCCCCGGAAAAAAAAAAAATCATTCTTCATATTACATTCCACCTTTGTGACTTTTCCTCAGTGAAGATACCTCAGCCTCCTCACTGTGACTTAAGAGTGCCATCACTCATTCCTAAGTTTTTACACTTAAAATATATGTAAGTGTCAATGTTCTTATGTCCCCTCAGAGGTTTTCTATAGCTAAAAACCTTTTCATTTTCATGGACTATTTTGACCCTGAGCAAATTTTTTATTTTCTTTCCAGACTTCTAATATTATTGTCACTATTTTTGGTTCCTTCATTTTCCTTTTTTTGGAACCATCTCTATTCTTCCCATGATGAAGCTAAGGATTGCATCAAAAGCAGCTGCTCTAATGAAAGCATATGCAAGTTAGTGCCTCCCTTTTATATCACAAGTTTATCATAACCACTATTCTCTTATCTGTAGAGATACTAGCTCATTACTAGACCACAATTTTATCAAATCTATGGCCCTTTAAATAATTGTTTGGTGAGCCCCAACCACTTCAATCCTTACACTGTTCTCATTATTTGCACTTATTTCCTAGGTAATCTCATCCAGTCTGATACCTATAAATATCACAAATATACTAAATACTACTCCCGTATTTTCTGTCTGTAGCCACATCTCTCTCCTCTGGGCTCTAAATATACCCATCAGCCTAAGTGGCAGAACCACTGAATGCCCTATAGGCCTCTAAACGTGTCCAAATTAGAGCTCTTGATACTCCTCCTCCCCAGTCTGCTTGCCTGAGAGCCTCCATGGAAACTCCATTCATTTGGCCAGCTGCCCAGGCCAAAAAGCCTTGGAATTGCTGTAGCCTCTCATTCTAAAACCCAGTATCTATCCGTTAAGTCTTGTCCATAGTAACTACAAAAGATAACCAGAATCCAACCCTTAACTCCACTGCAAACATTCCAGTCTAAGCCACTAGCATTCTCACTTGAAATACTGAAAAGACAAATTCCACTTTACTCTCACCCTTGACTTTCTACAATTTGTTCTCAACACAGAAACCAAAGCAAACATATTAAAGCCTACATGAGGGAAAAAAACAACAGTGGTTTCTTAGGGCAGGAGGTGGAGGTAGGAATGTACTACAAAGCTACACCAGGAAACCACAGTGCTGGGATTCTTCTATCTGAACTGTCGTGGTGCTTGCCTCAGTGACTACAACTTTCAAAACTCATAGAAATGTATAACTTTCAATGGGTACAGTTTATTATATAGAAATTATACCTCAGTAAAAATTGACAGCAAGTTTCTTTACTGAGAGAAATAGGCCGGGCGCAGTGGCTCATGCCTGTAATCCTAGCACTTTAGGAGGCTGAGGCATGCGGATCATGAGGTCAGGAATTCGAGACCAGCCTGGCCAACATGGTAAAACTTCATCTCTATTTAAAAAACAAAAAAAAAAATTAGCAGGGAACTGTGGCAGGCGCCTGGAGACTGAGGCAGGAGAATTGCTTGAACCCGAGAGGCGGAGGTCACAGTGAGCTGAGAGCACACCACTGCACTCCAGGCTGAGTGACAGAGCAAGACTCCATCTCGGGAAAAAGCAGGGGGAGGGCCGGGCAGGGGGAGAAAGAAAAGAGCCAGGCACGGTGGCTCACGCGTGTAATCCCAGCACTTTGGAAGGCCAAAGTGAGCACGTCACTTGAGGTCAGGAGTTCAATACCAGCCTGCCCAACATGGTGAAACCCCATCTCTACTAAAAATACAAAAATTAGCTGTGCACAGGGGCACTAATTTAGTAGTAGTCCCAGCTACTCGGGAGGCTAGAGCATGAGAATCGCTGAACCTCGGAGGCAGAGTTTGCAGTGAGCCGGTATGGTGCCACTGCACTCAGGCCTGGATGACAGAGAGACACTGTCTCAAAAACATAAAAATGAAAATATTATTTAAAAAACTAGGCCAGGCACGGTGGCTCACTCCAGCACTCTGGGAGGCCAAGGCAGGAGGATCGCTTGAGCTCAGGAGTTTGAGATCAGCCTGGGCAACACAGTAAGACTTTGTTTCTACAAAAAAATAAAATAAATAAGAATAAAAATTAAAAATCAAAAAATTAGCCAGGTCTGGTGGTGCACTCCTATAGACCAAATTACTTGGGAGACTGAGGCGAGAGGATTGCTTGAGCCCAGGAGTCTGAGGCAACATTGAGCCATGATCATACCACCATATTCTACCCTGCGTGACAGAGCGAGACTCTGTCTCAAAGAAAAAAAAAAAATCACTAAATCAGACCATGTCTACTCAACCCCCTTCAATGGCTTTCCATCTCACACAGAATAAAAGCCAAGGTCTTAGTCCAACCAAGGTTCTCCTAATTACCTCTCAAACTTAACTGCCACTCTCTCTTCTTCCCTTGTTCCCTCCAGCTACACTGTCTACTCTACCTATTCACTGTTTTTCTAATATACTTGACATAGTCCCACCTAAGGATGTTTCATTTGATCTTCCCTCTGGATAAAATGCTTATCCCCCACTAATAATGGAATGGTTTATGCCCTCACAATTTCCAAGTTTTTACAGTTTTACTAATTTATCTTGTTTAATCGTGTCTCTTCCATTAGAGTATGGGTATGTTATTTTTTGTTTGTTTGGTTGGTTTTAATCTGTTTTGTTCACTGCTATATCATTAGTACCTGGCTCACAGTAAGTGCTCAGTATTTAAGTGAATGAACAAACTAGCTTTATAATGCCACACTCTGGACATGGTGACACCTTACTAACCTCTTTTAAAAAAAATCTAATTACAGACTTACCATAAAACTGTGTTCCCAAATTTCAAAGGAGGACTTCAACCAGCCTTGCTGAGCAAGGCCCTAATTATGTTGATTCCCCATAAAATCCCCAGAGCAGCCATATTAACTCTTTCTAGTCTCCAAACCCTATAATATTTTCCTCCCCAACTCTTTCATCCTTATTTAGATAACTCTATTTCCTATGTTCTTTAAAAGAGAATAAGGACATCTTTCCTCAAATTCATGTCTTCATGTCGTGCATGTCTTCATGTCTTCCAATCTCAGAAAAAGTTTCCTTTTCTTTGCATCCAATTTTCTACTTTCTTGCCGTTGACTCCAAATTTTGTTCTTTACTCTCCTTCATATCCTTATCTAATTTCCAAAATACACAATTCTACCCTAAATATTTTAAAACTTGAG
Source organism: Cacajao melanocephalus (assembly GCA_963573385.1). Lineage (NCBI taxonomy): Eukaryota > Metazoa > Chordata > Mammalia > Primates > Pitheciidae > Cacajao > Cacajao melanocephalus. Next base: position 5,969 of record CAUYLG010002504.1, read on the forward strand.
TAGAATGTACTGATACCTAACTATCGCTCCATTTTCTATCTTGCTTTTTTAAACTAAAGTTATTTAATAGTGTCCATTTAATTGGTATATTTGCTGCCAATAAATTGGCAACACAAGGAGGGACAAAGGGTAAGCTCCTAACCAGGCTCCCATGCCCAGGCTCAAGCAGGATCTATCTTCCCTGTAGTATCACACATATCAATCTAAGAATCACAAGAGTTCGCATCCTGGAATCAATGAATGGGGTTGGGGTAAAGGTCCATAAACCCTATAAAACAAAAATACACAACTATACTAGATCACACTAGGAAAAGTAATACAACCTTTACAGTCCCTAGTTTCATCACTTGAAACTTAGGGCACAAATACTGGTTATGTGGTAACTAAAAACACAAATTAATTTATATAACACATTTAAAAACTTATATTATGTCAAGCATGCCTCCATTTACATTTAGTCCATAAACAAGACAAGGTTAGCCTGGGCAACATGGCGAGACCCTGCCTCTACAAAAAATAAAAAATAAAACAATTAGCCAGGTGTCATAGCTCCTGGCTACTCAGCTACTCAGCTACTCAGCGTGGTCCCAGCTACTCAGAAGGCTGAGGATGGGGGATCTCTTGAATCCAAGAGATCAAGGCTACAGTGAGCCATGTTTGTGCCACTGCACTCCAGCCTGGGTGATAGAGTAAGACCCTGTCTTGGAAAGGGAAAGGAAGACAAAGGATGTCAGCAGGAGGTGATGACTCACACTTGTAATCTCAGCATTCTGGGAGGCTAGGACAGGAGGAATGCTTGAGGCAAAGCCTGGGCAACATAGCAAGATTGTGTCTCTCTACAAAAATATATTAAAAATAAATGTTTAAAAAAAAAAAAAACCCCAAGGATGTCCCCTCTGACCATTCCTATTCCACACAGTACTAGAAGTCCTAGCTAGAGCAATCAATCAGATAAAATCAATAAAAGGCATCCAAATAGGAAAAGAGGAAATCAAATTATTTCTCTTCACTGACACTATGATTCTACACCTAGAAAACCCCGAAGATTACACCAAAATCTCATAAACCTGATGAACAACTTTGGCAAAGTCTCAGGATACAAAAATCAGTAGCATTTCTATACACCAGTTACACTCTAGCTGACAAACAAATCAAGAATGCAATGCCATTTAGCATAACCACTACCACACACACACAGACACACACACACTCAATCTCTCTTACTCTCGCTCTCTCTCTCTCCTCCCTAATTCAATAAATGGCACTGGAGAAACTGGCTGACCATATGCCAAAGAATGAAACTGGATCCCTACTGAGCTGTCACCATATAAAAAATTAACTCAAGATGGGCCAGGCACAGTGGCTCACACTTGTAATCCCAGCACTTTGGGAGGCTGAGGCAGGTAGAGATCACTTGAGGTCAGGAGTTCAATACCAGCTTGGCCAACATGGCGAAACCCCATCTCTACTAAAAATACAAAAATTAGCTGGGCATGGTGGCATCCACCTGTAATCCGGCTACTCAGGAGTCTGAGGGAGGGGGATCACTTGAACCCAAAGGGTGGCGGTTGCAGTGAACCTAGATTGTGCCACTGCACTCTAGTCTGGGCAACAGAGCAAGACTCTGTCTCAAAAAAAAAAAAAAAAAAAAAAAAAAAAAGTAGGTATGAATAAGAGGAAAGCTATATTAACTGGAAAGTAAGGACACCTCCAGCTGCCTTGAATAGTGAAATCCAAGGATGCTCTACAAGGCCTTTATATAAAGTAACACGGTGTTGCATATAACCTATACAAAGCCTCCCATATAAGTCAATACTACATGAATAGTTGTTACACTGTACTTTCTAATTTATATTATCTTTATTGTGGTTCTTCTCCTCCGAAATATTATCAATCTGTGGGTGGTTGGAATCATGGTCGCAGAACCTGTGGATATGGAGGGAGGACTGCATGTAGAAGTAAACAGGAAAATGCAAAAAAACCTCATGATTATAGGAGACGAGGAAAATAGAGATTCAAACCAAGAAAATAGAGATTCAAACCAAACAAGATACTGATATCAGTAGGGACCTTTTGTATTTCAATTCTCATGCATTTTTCAATTGAAATATAAAAAAGTAACCCAAATTTAGTATATGTGTACATTATATATATATATATATATATATATATATATATATATATATTTTTTTTTTTTTTTTTTTTTTTAAAGGACAGGATCTCACTTTGTAGCCCAGGCTGGAGTGCAGTGCTGCAATCACAGCTCACTGTAGCCTTGACCTCCTGGGCTCAGCCAATTCTCCAACCTCAGCCAGGACTACAGGTGCACACCAATAGGCTCGGCTAATTTTTTGCATGCTTTTGTAGAGGCAGGGTTTTGCCATATTGTCCAAGCTGGTATCGAATTCCTAGGTTCAAGCAATCTGCCTGCCTGCCTTGGCCTCCCAAAGTGCTAGGATTATAAGAGTGGGCTACCATGCCTGGCTGTATTTTGTTTTTGTAGTTTTTCATTTTTTTGGCTTTTTTATGAGGTGAATTTCACTCTTGCTGCCCAGGCTACAGTGCAGCGGCGCAATCTCAGCTCACTGCACTCTCCACCTCCTAAGCTCAAACAATTCTCCTCTCTCAGCCTCCCAATTTAACTGGGATTACAGGCGTATGCCACCACGCCTGGGTAAATTTTTGTATTTTCAGTAGAGGCAGGGTTTCCTCACATTGGCCAGGCTGGTCTCAAACTCCTAGCCTCAGGTGATCCACCTTCCTCAGCCTTTCAGAATGCTGGGATTGCAGACACTGCACTCAGCCTGTATTTTGTATTCTGACAGCCAAAATTAAACACATACTTTTCAGAGATTCGAATCACCAAAAGTATGGTCTATAATGTACGTTTATTAACTTATTTACACCAAACTATACCAATTTAAAAATGACTGAAGAACAAAATGGAAAGAGGCATGGAAGAAAGAACAACTCTCTATTATAACTCCTCATTAACCAAAACATAAACTGGATTTATTCCTTTTTCAAAATCTGATAGTTTTCTTCTTCTACATTGACAACATAGTCATTCAACAATTATACTGAGTGCCTACCATGTGCCAGGCAAAATTCTAGGCACGTGGGATATATGAGTGGAACAAGAGACTAAAATCCCTTCCTTCATGAAGCTCTGATAACAAATATAATCTTATTTTCGGTTTAACATAAACATTGAATGGGTGTGTGGGGTACAAAGGGGTGGCTCCATGCAGTAAACAGAAAGGAGAATGAAACTTTTTAGAGCTAAAAGGAGTCTCTTGTTCTAATTTTGCAAATGAGCAGACCAGGTCAGAAAAGACACCTCGTTTACCTAATGTCAGAATCCAGTAATACCTAGTAGTACTATAAGATGTGTCACCCCATTATTCCTAAGTAGCTCAAAGTAAAAGCTAACATATTCAATTTAATTACAAACATGTAAAATTATAGGTGATGTGTGCTTTATAACCAATGACAAGCAATATTTTCAATACTGATAAAGCAAAAGGTTTTGTAATTTTTGTTAAATTGTATTTTCTTAATTTAGAAATGGTTGTGAAAATATATTTTTGCAAAGCTTTATATTTAATTAGAAAAAATAAAAGAATACTTACAGTACTATGAAAAACGACACTGTGCCCCTTCCCTAAACTTTCTATATGAGCTGAGAGGTTAAAGCATATGGCTCGATGTCTTATCGCATCCAGTGTTTGTGCATCGAAGAAATCATGTGGTCGTGCTAAAAGTCAACATAAGAAAGTAAAGAATATTTACAAAAACGTAACTAATAAGTAATAAAGACTGAAATAATTAACAAGTACATGTCTATCAACAGTATTTATATCCAAGATATTATTTGCTAACAAAACATGGACTCTAGATGAGAAGACTAACATATGGAAAGCATTATTTCAACAAATGAGTGAATGTGTTACTTCTGACCTTTGGTATGTTAAGTTCTGACCTCAAACCTTATAATTCCACATCTCAGCTACTTTACTTTTCATAAAATTTTATCTTTTACTCCAACATCTCTCCTCAGCATAAGGTCTGTATTTTCAGCAATCTGAGGAACACCTATGCATCAGGATCTCAAACTCACCATTGTCAAACATACAAAATAAATTTCATGAGCATTTTGTATTGCCATGTAATTTCAACTTGTATAAGTCTGACAATACAGTATTATTTTGAAGTTTGTTTTTTTTTTTTTTGACAGAGTCTCACTCCTTCACCCAGGATGAAGTGCAGTGGCACCATCTTGGCTGACTGTAACCTCCACCTCCCAGGTTCAAGTGATTCTCGTGCCTCAGCCTCTGGGGTAACTGGGACTACAGGCGTGCAGCACCATGGTCGGCTGATTTTTGTATTTTAAGTAGAGACGGGGTTTCACCATGTTCACCAGGCTTGTCTTGAACTCCTGGACTCATGTGATCCGCCCACATTGGCCTTCAAAAGTGCTAGGTATACAGGCATGAGCCACTGCACCCAGCCTATTTTGAGGTTTTTGACAAGTATTTTCTTGATTACGAACAACTATTTGAACAATGATCTAATAAAATTACAAATGAATTTTTGGAGGCCAATCAGTCCACCAAAGCTACCAATCAACTCCACCAGTTATCAGCTGTGTGACTGTGGGCAAACTACTTAACCTCCATTTCACTGTATATTATTTGTAAAATGGAAATTATCCTAACAATTTTCAATTGTAAGCAAATAAAACAAATGCATATTAAAAAATGCCTTACAAATCATAAGGCCGTTTATATTAATAAGTTTATATAACTGTTTTTTTTTCTTTTTCTTTTAGACACGGTCTCTTTCTGCTGCCTAAGGTGCTAGAGTCCAGTGGTGTGATCATGGCTCACTGCAGCCTCAAACAAATTTCTGGGCTCAAGGGATTCTCCTGCCTCAGCCTCTTGAGTAGTTAGGACTATGGATATGTTCCACAATGTAACTTTTTTTAAAAAATACACTTTCACATATACAGAGCAGGCAATCTTTTAGTGTAATAACAAAAAAAAATTAGACACTGAAGATTTAATTTGGTAAGAACGTTTTTCAAATTTCAATTTTCCTCTCACTATTACAAATTCTTTTATTCTTATTCCTAATAAGAAAGTTTCTCAAAATAAAGAAAATAAGTTGATTATTTACATTTGTGGAGCATACTAATACATGTAATTTTTCAGTATCTGTAATTGAAAATTCAATTTTACTAATAAAAGAGTTGGCTCAATTCCCTGGTACAGCATATTCTGAATTACATATATGCTGATTTCCCACACTGTGGCTATTCAAAGAGTTCTCAGCACATCTACACAAATCCACCAAAGCTTTTATGGGGGAATATTTTCACCAGCTGGCACATTAAATAGAACATACCTAAACAAACAGCTCTTTCCCCTAGATATTTCCTCAAGAGAAAATAAAAAGACCACCTAGTAATAAACTGGCAGAACCCAAAAGACTAAGAATGCAGTGATACTAGAAAATCAGAAAGAAAAAGTACTTGGTAATTGCAGGGGTGTGCAGGGGAGAGTTCTGAGAAACAAACCACCTTCCTGTTAGATCGGTGGCTACTCGAAAAAAAAAATGTGTACTTTTTCCAAGCTCCTCAAATACATGCTTTTTCCTAAGAAGATTAAACACTTGGGGAAAATAACTCATCACTCTAAATCACTCAAATTGACCACTTCTCGCTCAAATTTAAACACTGAAGCCATCATTTAAATTCACAATAATAAAAGGAGCCCTCAATCTTCAGTCTATGCATTTAGACTTTAACCACATCATCTCCAGTGTAAATATCAAGAATACCAAACTAGAACAGTAGTCTCCAAAGTAGGTGTATGTCATGATCCATTAGAGTAAGCAAATAAAATAATATTTTTGTTAATTTTTTCATCTCATCCTTTCTCAGTATTCCTTCTCAGTAACTTTGTATTAATGTGCACAAGTACTACCTGTAAACAATGTATAAATTACATATGGTGAGACCATGTGTTCATCATTTTTCTTTAATAAGGTATGTAGTTTAAAAGCTTTGGGGCTAGACACGGTGGCTCATGCCTATAATCCCAGCACTTTGGGAGGCCGAGGCAGGTGGATCACTTGACACTAGAAGTTTGAGACTCAGTGGCCAACATGGTAAAACCCCGTCTCTACTAAAAATACAAAAATCAGCCAAACGTGGTAGTGCGTGCCTGTAGTCCCAGCTACTCTGGTGGCTGACGCACAAGAATTGATTGCTCCTGGGAGGCAGAGGTTGCAGTGAGCCAAGATCATGCCACTGCACTCCAGCCTGGGCAACAAAGTGAGACCCTGTCTCAAAAAAACAAAAACAAAACAAAACAAAAAGTATGAAAGATCACAAACTGACAACCTAACATTTCAGTTTACTGTGTGCAAAGGTATTGCCAATGCACTCCAGCCTGGGCAGTAATTGAAACACTGTCTAAAAAAAAAAAAAAAAGAAAAAAAAAAGACTTCTCTTCTTAGGTATAATGATGGGTTGTATAGAAAAATATCTTTATTCTTAGGAGATGCATCTTAAGACTTTTGGATATGACCAGGAGCTGTGACTCATGCCTATAATCCCAGCACTTTGGGAGGCGGAGGTGGACAGATCACTAGAGGGCAGGAGTTCGAGACCAGTCTGACCAACATGGTGAAATCTCCTCTCAACTAAAAATGCAAAAATTAGCCAGGCATGGTGGAGCATGCCTGTAATCCCAGCTACTCAGGAGGCTGAGGCAGAAGAATCGCTTGAATCCGGGAGGCGGAGGTTGCAGTGAGCCATCGCACCACTGCCCTCCAGCCTGGGCAACAGAGCAAGGAAAAAAAGAAAAAAAAAATTGGGTCTCAAAAAAAAAAAAAATTGGGTCCATGACCGAAAAAGTATACAGGTAGGGAGATAAAACAAATGAACCATATTGGTAGATCTCTAACAGAAAAGCATTACAAGTATTTATCATACTATTCTTTCCACTTTTACTTTGATGTAAAAAAAAAAAAAAAGGGCATTAAAAATATATTTTAAAAAATTTAAATAATGAAAAAATAAATAAAAATTTAAAAATATATATATAAATTTTATCAAGCTGGGTGCAGTGATTCACATCTGTAATCCCGGCACTTTGGGAGGCTGAGATACGTGGACCATTTGAGCTCAGGAGCTTAAGACCAGCCTGGGCAACAAGACAAAAACCCATTTCTACCAAAACAAAAACAAAAACAAAAACAAAAACAAAAATTAGCCAGGTATAGTGGTGTGTGCCTGTTGTCCCATCTACCTGGAGGCTGAGGTGGGAGGATCACCTCAGCCCAGGAGGTCAAGGCTTCAGTGAGTCGTAATTGCACCACTGCATTCTGCCTGGGAAACAGACTGAGACCGTCTCAGAAAAAACAAACAAAAAATATTTAAAAAAACTAAACAAATCTTATCAAACAGAAAATTACATTTGCTGCAGCTCTGCTATTTATAGGGTATTGTTTTCACAGTTAAGTAAAAACTATCTTCTTGAATTACATGAGGAAGATACTAGACAAAGTTAAACTTCTATAGATATGTATATTTTTAAAAGAGTGAACTGCTGCAGCTGTTAACCATGCTAATCCAAATCACAGCATTGTCTTAACAATGGCTCCCCACAGTGAAAAGCCCTTGGATTCTTTTTAAAGTTCATAAAGCAATATATTCAGGACTAACCCCATTTTCCCCAATAAAACATATAACAAAAAGGTATTTTCATCCACCATCTCTCTCTGCCAACTGCCCCTACACAGCCTGCCTTACTAGCTAAGTTAGTAAGAGGAAAAACAGCATGGTCAAAAGAAACATATTCTTAAGCCAGCGCTGATAATTTGTTTCTAAGCAAGAACTGGGTATTTAACTGAATCTCTCTTCTCCTTACAAAACAAAGAGTATCAAATTGCATAGATATTACCAAGTATACAATGGGAAAAGTCAGAAAATTTGAATGATTACTGTGTATACACTGAGACCAAATAATAATGAGGTTAGGTGAAACTGGTGGAAAAGTTACCTGGTTTTTGAGTACCATAACATATATTTAGCAATTTTCTGTGTGCAACTGCAACCTACACAATATTAACACAAGTAAAATGACTACAACGTTATTTCTGCTTTACAAAGGAGGTCAAAATGTTAACTAAAAATAAACATGTTTACTTTAACAAAAAGAAACTTAAGGCCAAGTGTGGTGGTGGCTCATGCCTGTAATCCCAGCACTTTGGAAGGCTGAAGTGGGAAGATCACTTGAGCCCAACAGTTCAAGACCAGCCTGGACAACACAGAAAGACCCCCATCTCTTAAAAAAAAAATTATATATATATTAGCCAGACATGGTGGCTCAGGCCTGTACTCCCAGCTATTTGGGAAGCTGAGGTGGGACAATTGATTCTGAAGCTGAAGTAAGCCATAATCTCACTAATGCATTCTAGCCTGGGCAAGAGTAAGACCCTGTCTCAAAAAAAGGGAAGAAAGAAATCTAACAGAGTTTAAGAAAGTTTACTCTCAGTTAATGAGGTAGAAAAAAAATTAAAATTAAAGTTTACTTTTCACTTCTGGTTTGTTCTTTTGTCCGCTATAACTCTGTACTAACAAAAAGACTGCAATGTTTTAGAGACTAACTTCATAGTCTTGAGTTACTGTGTAGAGTCGTGTCTATGCTAATCAATCCCAAGAGAAAGGGTAAAGTACAATCTATATTTTCTTTCCAATTCATCCTTAGAGTGGACTCCCTTTTCAGTAACAGCTTCATTCACTCATTCACTCATTGGTATTTCTTCATTGAGGATATATAGTTAAAACTAACCAGCTGACACAGATAATCAGTCACCAGCTACATTCTGAGGTTTCAAAGTGTGTTCCTGCTCCCAACATTTACAAGCCTTATCATCTAATTATTTTCTATCCTAAACATCAAGGATACATTTTTGGTAAGTAAGCATATAATCATTGTATGTATGTGTTACAATAGACTAGGTACTATGACAAACATTACATTCAAATTGTTTTGCCATCAGCCGGGTACAGTGACTCATATCTGTAATCCCAGCACTTTGAGCACTTTGAGAGGCCGAGACAGGCAATCACGTGAGTTCAGGAGTTTGAAACCAGCCTGCCCAACATAGGGAAACCCCATCTCATGCCATGGCGCTCCACCCTGAGTGACAAGGAGACTCCATCTCCCAAAAAAAAAAAAAAAGTTTGCTTTCCACACACACTATTTTGTGTGTTTTTTTTGTTTTTTTGAGACAGGGTCTCATTCTGCTTCCCAGGTTCAAGCATGGTGGCACGATCACAGCTCACTGCAGCCTCTACCTCCCAGTTCAGGTACACACATTACTTTGGGGTAGATACGTTATTTTTATTTTTATTTTAAATAGCGACGAGGTTTCACCACGTTGGCCAGGACGGTCTCGATCTCCTGACCTTGTGATGCACCTGCCTCGGCCTCCCAAAGTGCTGGGATTACAGGCGTAAGCCACCGTGCCCGGGCTGGGTAGATAGGTTATTTAACTTTTGCTTGATAGATATTAACTTTTATTTGATATTTAGTTTTAACATATTCAAATTTTCTAAAATATTTCTAGAAATACCAGTATTATTGTATTTTAAATGTTCTTATTTTAGAAAAGAATCAGAGTAGCCCCAAAATCTAATTATACACAGTTTACATTTGAAGGCCACGTATACTCCCTTAGCTACTAGAACATGTGCCACTGAATTCTCACACTGACAGACCATTATCCTACCCATTTATTACTTTTAATAGAAAGAAGTAAGAGGAGTTGAAGTTCAAAGTGGATTTGCATAAAATCCTAAGATACCTTTTAAAACCATCAAACATATACATATTCTCTCAGTGTAACACTTACGTAATGAGCGTCGTCTTTTGTTCTTTAATTTCCTCCTTTTGTTCATTCCAGCTTTAGAAGGAGATTCTTCTTTGGCCTTTGGCTGGCTAGAAACTTTTGAAGAGTTCTGCTGACTGAAGTGTGTGGGTACATGGCGAGCTAGCCCTCCCTGAGAAGCAAAGCTGGCATTGCAGCCACCAACAACACACTAAAAGAAAGTAAGAGAGAAATAATGTCAGGCATGCTGTGTAGGGCATGAGACGAATATAAATGAGTGAATTTTAGTATTTTCAGAACTAATTCCAGAAAGGAAGCATGAGGGATTAAGTAAGTAGTCTTTTCACTTTATAACTCAAAATTTTGTAAGAAGTTTCATGACCTTCCAGTTTACTGCTATTTCCACTATATGCAATACAAAAACAGTGGGATCGTCTTCCCAGAAAAATCTGATTTTGAATTAATCATTTTTATAGCAGGAGCACTAAGCAGTTTTTGTGACAAAGAATTAGATATCCTAACAATGACTAGGGTTCCTAAATTATTATTATTATTTTTTGGAGACAGAGTCCCTCTGTGGCCCAGGCTGGAGTTCAGGGGCGCAATCTCCACTCCCTGCAATCTCCGCCTTCTGGGTTCAAGCAATTCTTGTGCCTCAGCCTCTCAAGTAGGTGGGATTACAGGTGCGCGCCGCCAGGCCCAGCCAATTTTTGTATTTTCAGTAGAAATGAGATTTCGCCATGTTGGCCAGGTGGTCCCGAACTCCTGGCCTCATGTGATCTACCTACCTCGGCCTCCTAAAGTGCTGGTATTACAGGCATGAGCCACCCTGCCCAGATGGAATCCTGGACATCCCCCCCACCTTTTTTTTTTAATTTTGAGATGTAGTTTTGCTTTTGTTGCCCAGGCTGCAGTCCAATGGAGCGATCTCGGCTCACAGCAACTTCCGCCTCCCAGGTTCAAGCAGTTCTCCTTCCTCAGCCTCCCGAGTAGCTGGGATTACAGACTTGTGCCACCATGCCCAGCTAATTTTGTATTTTTTAGTAGAGATGGGGTTTCTCCACTTGGTCAGGTTAGTCTTGAACTCCCGACCTCAGGCGATCTGCCCACCTCGGCCTCCCAAAAGGCTGGGATTACAGACGTGAACCACTGCACCCAACTAGAATCCCGGAATTTTAAAGTATTTTTCTTACAACACATGCTACTCCAAAACCTTCAGCAGCCTTCCTAATGTTACATGCTATTAAAACAGATAGAAGAAAAGTGTAATATTGACTTTTTAATGTATTTTAATGGAGCTCCCAAATCTACAAAACAATTACGACTAGACCTAAGAAACAGGCTACACAGCAACACAGTAATAGTGGGAGACTTCAACACTCCATTGACAGCATTAGACAGGTCATCAAGACAGAAAGTCAACAAAGAAATAATGGATTTAAACTATACCCTGTAACAACAGGACTTAAAAGGTATTTACAGAACATTCTACCCAACAACTATAGAATATACTTTTTTTATTTGAGACCTGTCACCCAGGCTAAAGTGCAGTGGCACAATCTTGGATCACTGCAACCTCTGCCTCTCAAGCTTAGGCAATCCACCCAGCTTAGCCTCCCAAGCAGCTAGGACTATATAAGTGTGCACCACCATGCTCGGCTAATTTTTTTATTTTTTGTAGAGACAAGGTTTCACCATGTTGCCCAGGATGGTCTCGAACTCCTGAGCAAAAGCAATCCACTTGCCTCAGCCTCCCAAAGTGCTGAGATTACTTATAGGCAAGAGTCTCCATGCCTGGCCAGGATATACATTCTTTTCATCAGGATACGGATAGACCAAGATAGACCGTTACGATAGGTCACAAAACAAGTTCAATAAATTTTTAAAAATCTAAATTATATTAAGTATCCTATTAGACCACAGTGCAATGAAACTGAAAACTAACTCCAAAAGGAACACTCAAAACTATACAAACACAGGGAAATTAAATAATCTGCTCTTGAATGAACCTTGAGTCAAAAATGAAATCAAAATGGAAATTTTAAAATTCCTTGAATTGAACAATAATAGTGACACAACTTATCAAAACCTCTGGGATACAGCAAAAGCGGTGCTAAGAGGAAAAGTTCATAGCATTAAATGCATACATCGAATGCCTGGCGTGATGGCTCACACCTGTAATCTCAGCACTTTAGGAGGCCAAGGCAGATGGATCACTTGAGGTCAGGAGTTTGAGACCAGCCTGGGCAACATGGTGAAACTTGTCTCAACTAAAAATACAAAATTTAGCTGCATGTGGTGGCCTATACCTGTAATCTCAGCTTACTTGGGAGGCTGAAGCAGGATAATCACTTGAACCCAGGAAGCAGAGGTTTTGGTGAGCCAAGATAATGCCAATGCACTCCAGCCTGGGCAAGAGAGTAAGACTCCGTCTCAAAAAAAAAAAAAAAAGGAAAAAAAAACCACAATAAACAAAAGTCTGAAAGAGCACAAATAGACAATCCAAGGTCACACCTCAAGGAACTAGAGGACCGAGAAAGAACAAACCAAACCCAAAACCAGCAGAAGAAAAGAAATAACAAAGACCAGAGCAGAGCTAAATAAAACAAAAACAACAACAAAAAAATACAAAAGGTAAATGAAACAAGCTGGTTATTTGAAAAGATAAACAAAATTGATAGACCATTAGTGAGACTAACCAAGAAAAAAAGGAAGAGATCTAAATAAGCTCAATTAGAAACAAAACCAAAAATATTATAACTGATACCACAGAAATACAAAAGATAATTCAAGGCTACTATGAACACCTTTACATGCACAAACTAGAAAATCTAGAAAGGATAAACTCCGGAAAATATACAACACTCCTAGGTTACATAGGAAGAAATAAAAACCCTGAACAGACCAATAGCAAACAGTGAGATTGAAACAGTAAAAAAAAACTGCCAACAAAAAAAGTCTGAGACCAGTTGGATTCACAGCTCAATTCTTTCTGACATTCAAGGAAGAACTGGTGCCAATCTTAATGAAATTATTCCAAAAGACAGAGAAAGAGGGAATCCTTCCTAAAACGTTCTATGAAGCCAGTATCACCCTAAAACCAAAATCAGGAAAGGATATAACAAAAAAATAAATCTACAGACCAATATCTGTGACAACACAGATGCAAAAATGCTAGCTAGCTGAATCCAACAGCATAAGAAAATGATAATCCACCACAATCAAGTAGGTTTCATACCATGGATGCAGGGATGGTTTAACATAAACAAGTCAGTAAATGTGATGCCTCACATAAAAGGAATTTTAAAAATTTTAAAAAAACAAATGATCTCAATATAGAAGCAGAAAAAGCATATAACAAAAAAATCCAGCATCCCTTTATGATTAAAGCCCTCAGCAAAACTGGCATAGAAGGAACATACCTTAACATAATAAAAGCCATCTATGACAAACCCACAGCCAATAATCTACCGAATGGGGAAAAGTTGAAAGCATTCCCCCTGAGAACTGGAACAAGAAAAGGATGTACACTTTTACCACTTCTATTCAACATCAAGTACTGGAAGCCCTAGCCACAGCAATCAGAGAAAAGAAATAAAGGACATCCAAATGGGTAAAGAGGAAATCAAACTGTCGCTGTTCACTAATGATATGATCGTGTATCTAGAAAACCCTAAAGAGTCATCCAAAAACCTTGTAATCTGATAAATTCAGTAAACTTTCAGGATACAAAATCAATGTACATAAATTAATAGCAATGCTCTACACCAACAATGACGAACTTGAGAAACAAAATCAATAACTTAACCCCTTTTACAACAGCTACAGAAAAATAAAATACTTAGGAATATACCTAACCAAGGAGGTGAAAGACCTCTACAAGGAAAACTACAAAACACTGCTGAAGGAAATCACTGACAACACCAACAAATGAAAACATATCCCATGATAATGGATGGGTAGAATATTGTGAAAATTACCACACTGACAGAAGTAATCTACAGATTCAATGCAATTCCCATCAAAGTACCATCATCAATCTTCACAGAACTAGAAACACACAATCCTAAAATTCATATGGAACCAAAAGAGAGCCTACATAGCCAAAGCAAGACTAAGCAAAAAGAACAAATCTGGAGGCACCACATTATCTGACTTTGGATACTACAAGGCTATCGTTACCCAAACAGCATGGTCCTAGAATAAAATAGACACACAGACCAATGTAATAGAGATCCAGAAATAAAGCCAAATATTCAGCCGGGCACAGTGACTCACGCCAGTAATCTCAGGATTTTGGGAGACCAAGGTGGGCAGATCACTTCAGGTCAGGAGTTCAAGACCAGCTTGACCAACAAGATGAAACCCTGTCTCTTCTAAAAATACAAAAATTAACCGAGCATGGTGGCAGGCACCTTTAATCCCAGCTACTTGGGAGGCTGAGGCGGGAGAATCGCTTGAGCTCCGGAGGCAGAGGTTGCAGTGAGCCAAGATCATGCCACTGCACTCCAGCCTGGGTGACACAGTGAGACTCAGTCTCAAAATAATAATAATAATAAAAACATACAGTGGAGAAAGAACACTCTTTGCAACAAATGCTGCTGGGATAGCTGCCAAGCCACATGTAGAAGAATGTAAGTGGATCCTCATTTCTCACCTTATACAAAAATAAACTCAAGATGGATGAAAGACTTAAATCTAAGGCCTGAAACCATGACAATTCTGGAAGATAACACTGGAAAAGCTCTTCCAGACACTGGCTTAGGCAAAGAGTTTATGACCAAAAACCCAAAAGCAAATGTAACAAGAACAAAAATAAACAAATGGAATCTAATTAAACTAAAAAGCTTCTGCACATAAAAAGAAATAATCAGTAGAATAAACAGACAACCCACAGAATGGGAAAAAAATATTTGCAAACTATGCATCCAGAATCTAGAAGGAACTCAAACAAATCATCAAGAAAATAATAATAATAATCCCATCGAAAACTGGGCAAATGACATGAATAAACATTTCTCAAAAGAAGATATACAACACAGTATCACCTTATTTCTGCAAGAATGGCCATAATTTTAAAAGGCAAAAAAACAATAGATGTTGGCATGGATGTGGTGAAAAGGGAACACTTTTACACTGCTGGTGAGAACAGAAGCTAATACAACCACTATAGAAAACAGTACAGAGATTTCTTAAAGAACTAAAAGTTGAACTACAATTTGATCCAGCAATCCCACTACTGGGTATCTATCCAGAGGACAAAAAGTCGTTATATGAAAAAGACACCTGTACACACGTTTACAGCAGCACAACTTGCAACCGCAAAAATGGAACGAGCCTAAATGCCCTTCAGTCAATGAGTGTATAGAGAAAATGTGGTATATATACACGATGGAATACTACTCAAGCTGTAAAAAGGAACAAAATATTGCTTTCACAGAAACCTGGATGGAGTTGGAAACCATTATTCTAAGTGAAGCAACTCAGGAATGGAAAATCAAATATTGTATGTTCTCAATAATAGATTCTGCAGACTAGGAGGGAAGAGTGGGCAGTAGGTATAAAAGAGTACACACAGGGTATAGTGTACACACTCAGGTGACAGGTGCACCAAAATCTCTGAAATCACCACTACGGAACTTATCTAATGTAACCAAAAATCACCTGTTCCTCAAAAACTATTCAAATTAGAACCCAGCGCAGTGGCTCATGCCTGTAATCCCAGCACTTTGGGAGGCCAACGTAGGAGGATCACAAGGTCAGGAGTTCAAGATCAGCCTGGCCAAGATGGTGAAACCCCGTCTCTACTAAAAATACAAAAATTAGCAGGGTATGGTGACAAGTGCCTGTAACCCCAGCTTCTCGGGAGGCTGAGGCAGGAGATATCACTTTAACCCAGGGGGCCAAGGTTGCAGTGAGCCGAGATCGCGCCACTGCACTCCAGCCTGGGAGATAGAGTAAGATTCCATCTCAAAAAAAGAAACCCCATCTCTACTAAGAATACAAAAATTAGCCGGGCGTGGTGGCACATGCCTGTAATCCCAGCTACTCTGGAGGCTGAGGCAGAAGAATCACCTGAACCCAAAGGAGAGGTTGTAGTAAGCCAAGATGGCACCACTGCAGTCCAGCCTGGGCAACAGAGCAAGACTCCATCTCGGGGAAAACAAAAAGCTATTCAAATTGAAACAAAAAGCAAGGTACACGTATTCAGTATAATATTTCAAGAGCATAAGAAACTTGGTATATTGAAAAACAACTAATCTGTGTAATTAAAGCTTCTCTAAAATTAAGTTTTGTTTTTTTAAAGCAATATACAGACAGTATTCAATTTACTAGACTTTGTGTAAGGAAGAAAGGAAAATGAGACTACATATTTATCTGCTTGTGGTTGCATAAGAAAATACTAGAAAACTTCCAAGAAACAAGTAATAATTATACATTAGGGAGGAAGGGGGGAAACAGGAATAAGAGACAGAAAGAATTCTTACTGTAAATTTTTGTTATAATGTTTTCACTTGTTGATTGCTTTTTCCAAAAAAATTGTTTTTAAAAGTAACTCCACAAGAATTACCTCACTCTCTATGAAACCCAAGGGAGGCTGCTGGCATAGTATTCATTCCAATAAACGCCGTTTTAACAACTATTAAACTCCTCTATACAGAAACTTTTAATCTCTATGGTATATGCTGTTTTCCATAAATAGAAACCAAAATATTTAATTTTTCATAAAGATAAACGGAAAAGATTTTTACAGAAACTTTATAAAGATTTCCAAGAATACATGCAATATGACAAAAGTGATTTACAACTAAGCTCAAGAGTGTGACCTCAAAACTGAGGGAAAGGAACCAAATCCCTTAATGTCCTATAATTTATTTGTTTTATATAATAGCCAATGTTGTTTGCTAATGAAAATACTGAAACCCTCGAATGTAAAAATCATCATCAGACCACAAGGTATTAGTGACAAAAACCAACATGGCTTCCTACCCACTAGCTATTTTCAAGACCCTAACCCAACAGCAACATTTCTCCTGTACTTCAAATAGAAAAAACTGGATCAAATGATCTTTATCTCCATCTACTTTTGAAATTCGATGCATGTACAGGAACATTAAAACAAACAGCTCTTTTTAAAAAAAATGTGGAGAAGCAAAAATATGCCTATTAGGAAACATGACAGCTTGACTTTTTTTTTTTTGAGATAGAGTCTCACTCTATCACCCAGATTGGAGTACAGTGGTGCGACCTCAGCTCAGTGTAACCTCTACCTCCTGGGTTCAAGCGATTCTCCTGCCTCAGCCTCCCGAGTAGCTGGGACTAGAGGCGCATGCCACCATGCCTGGCTAACTTTTTGTATTTTTAGTAGAGACAGGTTTTACTGTGTTAGCCAAGATGGTTTAGATCTCCTGACCTCGTGATCTGCCCACCTGGGCTTCCCAAGGTGCTGGGATTATAGGCGTGTGAGCCACCGCACCTGGATTAAACTGACATTTAAAAGAAAAAAATAGCCAGTGCCTGCAATCCCAGCACTTTAGGAGGCCAAGGCAAAAGAATCATCTGAGATCAGGAGTTCGAGACCAGCCTGCCCAACATGGTGAAACCCCATCTCTACTAAAAGTACAAAAATTAGCCAGGTGTGGTGGCACACGCCTGTAGTCCCAACTACTAGGGAGGCTGAGGCAGGAAAATTGATTGAACTGGGCGGTGGAGGTTGCAGGGAGCCAAAATGGCAGCACGGCACTCTAGTCTGGGCGACAGAGTGACTCCAACTCACAAATAAATAAATGAATCAATCTATCAATCAATCAACGAATGAATAAAAGAAAAAACTTATGTATATACATCCTTACCTTGAAAGGTTTGTCTCCACTGTGTGTCAGCATATGCCTTTGTAACCAGCTTTGACTGGTTGATGGAGTATTATATACCTTACAACCTTTCCATAAGCAAACAAATACCTGTTAAGAAAAACAAAGCCATATTAACTTCACGACTTTTCTCAAGAAGAGTTTGATTCCTCATACATTCAAATTAACATGTTACAAGTCTTCAACTAACAAGAGCTAATGAATGTATGACCCAATCAAAATGCTTTTTGATAAACTGTCAAAACAACCTATTATGAGACTCCCTTAACACTGCTGCCCACACCTTCAATAAGGAACTACCACACTGATCACAGAATACCATTCAGAAGGAAATGTATATAATATTAGCAATATATCCCTAGGAACTGGGACCATGGGCCAATATTGACATTTCTGTATTTACTGCACAAAAGAACATTAATTTTAAATAGTAGGAAAATATCAAGGCGTAAAAAAAATTAATGAAATCAATAAATGTTATTTAGAAGATACTATTTTCAACTTCAAAGAATGAGTGAGAATTATCAAATTACAATTTTTTACTGGCTATGTCCTCGTCTCACATGCATACTAACAATATTTGTTCCTATACTGTTCTAATCACGAAAAATTATTTTTATCTAGATTATGACATAGAAACATAGTCAAAACCCTGCCTCAAACAGAAATTGTTATGAAACAAATTGAATACAAAATATTAAATATAGTAATAAAAGCAACAGATATAAGCTACCCTACTGTCGTAATAGATCCACATTCTAGGTTCAGGGTACTAAATATAACTAGGTTTGGAAAGCACCAAGACTAACAATGTACTCTTTTATCCTCTTCCTACCAGTGACATGTCAATTTCCTAACTAATGATATTTCCATCACATCGAACAATGAAAACTGCTTCCCAACATCACAAACAGAAGGGTCTACCACAATCATTATCTTGAAGGAACCATTTAAAGGCTCTGTTCTTTTCTAAGGCAAGAACAATTATAGAGTCACGATCATAATATACTACATACATACAGAACACAAGAAAGATATACAAAGAACTGAAGAACCTTTCTTCAGCCAGTCTAAAATTTTTTAAAAGACTAGAAAAACTGACAGTCTATAAACAAATAACTGAGGTCAATTTTTACTCAAAAACAATACCACCTTATATCAAATGAGTATAACAAGGCAATACCACCACTGCCATTTGACAAGACTGTTGAGAAGTTACTGCAGAAGTTATCTTGACTCTACAACAGATTTGCTAGTATTAAAGTAATAAATTTCCTCCTTCATACTCAAAATTCCCAACCCTAGAACATGTTTATAAACTAATGCTCAAGGTTCTCAGAGTTAAAAGTAACTTTTAAAAATAAATCTAGGAGCAGAAAAGAAATATAAAGCAATACTTATATGCACCCAATACAGTGGCTCACACTGGTAATTCCATCACTTTGGGAAGCCAAGGTGAGTGGATGGCTTGGGCCAGGAGTTCGAGACCAACCTGGATGACACACCAAAATCCTGCCTGGCTTTTGTTATAAAAGTAACAAAAAAAAAAAAAATTGGCTGGGCATAATGGGGCACACACCCATAGTCCTAGCTACTTGGGTAGGGAATGATGCAGGATGATTGTTTGAGCCCAAGAGATGGAGGCCACAGTGAGCCACGAGGGCACTACTGCACTCCGGCGTAGGTGACAAGAGTGAGACCTTCTCTCAAAAAAAAAAATGCTATAGAAATTAATTCAGTATTGTTTGATAATCACACGCAGATAATGCTATCAATTTTTGAAATCAAAACTACTAG
Source organism: Cacajao melanocephalus (assembly GCA_963573385.1). Taxonomy (NCBI): domain Eukaryota; kingdom Metazoa; phylum Chordata; class Mammalia; order Primates; family Pitheciidae; genus Cacajao; species Cacajao melanocephalus. The sequence goes on from CAUYLG010002504.1 coordinate 25,540, forward strand.
ACTCACCAGGCACAGTGGCTCACACCTTCAACCCCAGCACTTTGGAAGGCCAAGGCAGGACTGCCTGAGCCCAGGAGTTCAAGGCCATCCTGGGCAACATGCCATAACCCTGTCTATACAAAAATATGCAAAAATTAGCCAGGCATGGTGGTGCCCACCTGCGGTCCCAACTACTAAAGAGACTAAGGTGAGAGAATTGCTCCCGCCAGAGAGGGCAAGACTGCAGTGAAGTGTGATCACGCCACTGCACTCTAGCCTGGGCACTGAGAGATAGATCTTGTCTCAAACAAAACAAAACAAAACAAAACAACTACTACTACTAGGCTCAAAGTCTTATTTTTCAATCCAAGTAATAAAGAGGAATCAAGGGTTGGTTTAAAATTCTCTCACATATCATACTATTAGTTTGGTGCACAAGTAATCACCATTTTTGTCATTACTTTTAATGCACTAACCTAATAGGTAAACAGAAATGCCTTAAAGTATTTGGGGACAATATCAATATTACTCCTCTAACAACTTTTGTGACAGAAGGATTCTCCTTCATGTTAAAAAGATTCTTAAGTGATTCCCACTCTGAATTACTCTTAAAGAAAAGATAGGCTTTAGTTCCTTCGAAATAAGCACTGCCTCTCCGTAACGTTACTGAACCACTAAATTTGGCAGAAATAACAGTATCTGGCTTCTAAATTTTTTTTTCTATGAGCAAACATGCAATAATGGCAGACCCTGAAATTACATGGGAGTAATTTAATTATTCCCACTACTTAATTAGTGAGAAAGTATGGTCTACATGGAATAATGTCTAGTAACACAATTAAGGAAACACCATCAAAGAAAAACCGAAATCTTCAACCTGGTAAATTTTATAGCAAATGAAGTAGGCATAAACGATCAAGGTTAACTGTGTTTAGCGATACTGGGGTGAGATGCTTAGAAAGATGCACAAAAGGCCGAGCACAGTGGTTCATGCCTGTAATCCCAGCACTTTGGGAGGCCGAGGTGGGTGGGTCATTTGAGGTCAGGAGTTCAAGACTGGCCTGACCAACATGGTGAAATCCTGTCTCCACTAAAAATACAAAATTAGCCAAGCAGGTTGGCACATGCCTGTAATCCCAGCTACTCGGGAGGCTGAGGCAGGAGAATCACTTAAACCCGGGAGGCAGAGGCTACAGTGAGCTGAGATTGCACCACTGCACTCCAGACTGGGGGACAAAAGCAAGAGTTCGTTAAAAAAAAAAAAAAAAAGAAGAAGGTCAGGCGCAGTGGCTCACGCCTGTAATCCTAGCACTTTGGGAGGCCGAGGTGGGTGGATCACCTGAGGTCAGGAGTTCAAGACCAGCCTGGTCATCATGGTGAAACCCCATCTTAAAAAAAAAAAAGAAAAGAAAACACGCAAAGCTGTTCAAGGCTCTATTTCCTTTCCTAACCTGTATTAGGAAGACCTTTTGATAAAAATACTCCCAAATCTGACAAAAGGGTCTTCTTCAAATCTGAGACGTTTTAGATGTACAATATGTGAAAAACATTTTTGTACTATTTTTAGAAACTCTCCCACTGTTCAAATTAACCCTGAAAAATCAAATACCATAGGATTCCAATTATATCCAAATTTGGAAGGATTATGTTCAAGAATATAATTTGCCATGGTTCTCCTATTTTAAAATAAATTAAGGTCTGGTTATTTTAACAGAATAAGACACAGGAGTCCAAAGTCCAGTCTCTCATGATACAGCAAGTTATGTTGTATTGACATACAGAAACAGAAAATAACCTGCTGGGCACAGTGATTTGTGCCTAGAATCCCAGCTACTTAGGAGGCTGAGACAAGATGAAAGCTAGAAGACAGGAGTTTCAGACCAGTATGGGCAACAGAGCAAGATCCCAACTCTAAAAATTTTTAAATTAGCCAGACGTGGTGACGCATGCCTATAGTCCCACTACTATAATGAGATAGGAGGACCCCTAGGCTGGGTGCAGTGGCTCATGCCTGTAATCCCAGCACTCTAAGAGGCCGAGGTGAGCGGATCACTTGAGGTCAGGATTTCAAGACCAGCCTGCCCAACATGGCGAAACCCCACCTCTACTAAAAATACAAACTTAGCCAGATGTGATGACACTTGCCTGTAATCCCAGCTACTTGGGAGGCCAAGGGAAGAGGATTGCTTGAACCTGGGAGGCAGAGGTTACAGTGAGCCAAGACCATGCCACTATATACACTCCAGCCTGGGTGACAGAACAAGATTCCATCTCAAAAAACATACATACTTTTATGGACTGCCAAAGAAATCTTCAAGCTTACAAGGGCCTTACATGTAAGGTGTAGATGTCTAAAATTTCAATGTTACAGGGAGGTTTGGGCTTTCTGTTGAGAATTCTAGAAAGTACTGAGTTTCTGTCACAATAGGTTTTACCTTCAGTAATCTCTAAAATGCCCAAAATGAATAAGGATGGTACAAACCTGGGAGCCAAGGGTTGTCTGAGTCTCCTTCACTTTGGTCAATATTCTTAAACCAGTGTATGAACCAGTGTATTCTTGTACCAGTGTATGTACCTGAATGTATTTGAATGGCCTATACTTAAAATGGCTTGTATAATACAGATAAATGCACAAACACCTGTACACCTAAAGTGCCCAAATAAATCCATGAAATCTCTCTGTAAATAAAAAATCCACTGCAAAAAAATGCAATGTTAACCTGTCAGACTAAGTATGCACAAGAAAATTCAGTTATTACCAGTAAATTAAAATCAGCCAAATATATTCTAAATGCAGAGCAAGTTAACAGTATAATCTACATGCCAAAATAAAGGCCTAATTATACCGAGTAACTGATCTTGTCTTCAGTACAACGACACGAAAAGAAAAGAGAGACACCAATCTAAAGTCAGGAAGGGCAGCTGAGTGTGACGGTACATTCCTGGAATCCCATCAACTCAAGAAGCTGAGGTGGGAGCACTATGTGAGCCCAGGAGTTGAAGACCAGCTTGGACAACATAGTAAGACTCTGTTTCATTTAAAAAAGAAAAAAGAAAAGAAACACAAAAGTCAGGCAGAGGAGTTGGATGGATGATTCCATGGTACCATCAAGACCAATTTTTTTTTTTAAGACAGCATTTTGCTCTGTCACCCAGGCTGGAATGCAGTGGCACAATCATAGCTCACTGCAACCTTGACCTCCTGAGTGCTATAGTTAACTGGACTCATTCAAGTCTTCCAATAATACCCTATCATATTCCTCCCTTGCCCAAAATCTCCTCCTTTTGCCCTCAACAAAAAACACACCAAAGAATATATGCAAAAGTAAACCTGACATGACCACAGAAAATAAATCGTATATCAAGAAACCTAAACAGCTTTCTTTCCAGAAACTGTATTTATGTGAGAAATAGCTAAGAAAGAAAGAACACTAATATATTTTACATTGAGCCTCTAAAGTCCTACAAGTTCCCCACCTTCCAAGACTTACATGTATATTAAGAGGACACTGGGATTTGAAATTTGATTAGTAAGGTAACTCAGAGTCTAACCTTCAGAAACCAGTCACACATAGAAGTATGGACCTAGGCTGGGCACGGTGGCTCATGCCTGTAAATTCCAGCACTTTGGGAGGCAAAGGTGGGCGGATCATCTGAGGTCAGGGGTTCGAGACCAGACTTGACAACATTGTGAAACCCCGTCTCTACTAAAAATACAATACAAAAATTAGCCAGGCATGGTGGTACATGCCTGTAGTCCCAGCTACTTAGGAGGCTGATGCAGGAGAATCATTTGAACCTGGGAGGTGGAGGCTGCAGTAAGCTGAGCTTCCATCACTGCACTCCAGCCTGGGTAACAGTAAGACTGTCTCCAAAAAAAAAAAAAAAAAAGTGTGGACCTAATAACACAATTCTATCATATTTAACACTAAGAGATTCTCTTTCTGCCTGTCTTGTTTTTATTTTTGAAATTGTAGAAAGCACTCTCATTATTTCTTGTTAAAAAAGGTATACTCGTCTGAGCGTGGTGGCTCACGCCTGTAATCCTAGTACTTTGGGAGGCCGAGGCAAGACCAGCATCGGCAACACAGTGACACCCCCATCTCTATTGAAGAAAAAAAAAGTGTATTCATAATTTGGTGTTTAAATGATTAGTTTAATTTTAATGTAGAAATCAGGCCAGAAAAATCTAAACTCAGCCTCCAAAGAAGTCCACATGAACATAGCAACATAAACAGCTAAAAAGGGGAAAAAAACGATGCTAAGTGGTTATATAATGGTTTTGTTTTTTTCCCAGGGTAAAGATTATAGCAGAATGAGAAAAAGAACAGAAATTAATATAGTTTAGATCTTGCTAACTTACTGCTCCAGTAAAATTGTCATCTTTCAATAATCAGAAGCATAAAATCTTCTAGGGTTACCAATTTTTTCCTCATCTGTTTCTGTTCCATGATGACACTTTAACACTTAAGAGAGAAAGAAGAAATAAGAAATCTAAAAAAATAATTAAACCAACAAAATCAGGTGTTTTCTACTTATGTTAGATACCTACAACAGTCAAATACACAGAGACAGAAAGTAGAACTATGGTTACCAGGAACTAGTGGGAGCAGAGAGTAAGTTTGTTTAATGGGTACAGATTTCACTTTGGGATGATAATTTACAAGTTCTGGAGACAGAGAATGGGTGACAATTACACAATAAGGTGAATGTACCTAACGCCCCCAAACTGTACATTAAAAACGCTTTTGGTTTTTGTTGTTGTTTTTGAAACAGGGTCTCATTCTGTCATCCAGGATGGAGTACAGTGACCCAATCTCACAGCAGCCTCAACCGCCTGGACTCAAGCAATCCTCTCGCCTCAGCTCCTTAAGGCGCTGAGACCACAGGCATGTGCCACCTCACCCAGTTAATTTTTGTAAAGACAGGGTTTTGTTATGTTGCCTAGACTGGCCTCAAACTCCTGAGCTCAGGCGATCTACCCACCTCAGCTTTCCAAAGTACTGGCATCACAAGTGTAAGCCACTGTGCCCAGCAAAAAAAAAAAAAACTTTTTAAAGCTCATTTCAAAGAAAAAAATCTGATGTTTCAACCAACAACTACTCTTCAAAACACAAAAGCCGTTGGGCACAGTGGCTCATGCCTGTAATCCCAACACTTCGGGAGGCTGAAGAGGACAGATCACTTGAGGTCAGGAGTTAGAGACCAGCCTGGCCAAAATGGTGAAATCCCATCTCTATTAAAATTACAAAACTTAGCTGGGCGTGGTGGTATGCACTTGTAATCCCAGCTATTCAAGAGGCTGAGGGAGGAGAATCACTTGAATCCGGGAGTCAGAGGTTGCAGTAAGCTGAGGTTGCGCCACTGCACTCCAGCCTGGGCAACAGAGTGAGACTGTCTCAAAACACCACCACCACCACCACCACCACAAAGCCAACCTCAAAGCACAAAATCAGATCAAATTTTGTCTTTTATAGTAGTACAAAGTTTTCAAATTCTCATTCACATTTTATCACTCAGAAAACATAGTCTATTGTCATCTTAGCACTTTCAGAGGCCAAGGCGGGCAGATGGACTGAGTCCATGAGTTGGAGACCAGCCTAGGCAACATGGTGAAATCCTACCTCTACCAAAAAAAAAAAATAGTCTATATCAATGACTGGTATGTAGAAAACAACTGGGATGCATTTTCTCCATTCTTTGAACCATTACATTTATAGTTTAGCAAATAATGTCCTTCAAAGATTAGGACTCTTATCTTTGGTCAAAATAGCATTACTCTTAAAATCAGCTAGAGAATCTTATTATTGGTAATCAAGTGGTATTTTGAATAAGAGTTCAAGAAATGACATGGAAGATTTTTCATTTCAATATTACACTTACGGGAAAGATACCAAGATTTCATGTCTAGTTCTATAATATCACTAAGATATAAGTATATAGTTACAGTGATTACATATTTAATTATTTTAAAAATCAGTGCTGGGAGGCCTAGCAGTCAGAGCGGATCACTGAGGTCAGGAGTTTGAAACCAGCCCGGCCAACATGGTGAAACCCTGTCTCTACAAAAAAGACAAAAAAATTAGCCAGATGTGGTGGCTCATGTCTGTAATCCCAACTACTCGAAAGGCTGAGGCAAGAGAATTGCTTGAACCTGGGAGGCAGAGGTTGCAGTGAGCCAAGAACACATCATTGCACTCCAGCCTGCACAACAAGAACCAAACTCTGTCTCATAAATAAATAAATTAATTAATTAAAAAAATTAAATAAAAATCAGTTTGTAACAGCATTTTTTCTACAAATCTGTAAAGAGCTGTAATTCTCATCAGGTTGTATGTCAATTCATCTTGCAGGATTCCAAGACTCAGAAATATGAAATTCCTCTCTCCCACATCTACTGAGAGAACCGCAGTGATCTTCCAAATAGCTAGTGATTCTAAATACGATTGCTAAGTCAAGTGACAAAAAAGCATCATGCTATGATGCTCAAAAATAGTATATACCAAGTGACATCAAGCACTGGCTCACAAAAGGCTGATCTACAAAAGCTAGAAAACCAACTTGCTAAGATACTTCACACTAAGTATCTGACATATGGCTTGGGGGAGAAGCCTGAGTTACCAAAACAGCCTAACCACTGAGCCGAGTTTTATCATGAAAATGCCGTATGACGGACATAGTTCATTAACAGATCATATGTAAGTATAACATTTTACTGGTTACTCAGACAATATACATATTAACTCTAACAAGAAGACAAATGTACAAGTGTTTACTTATCAAGTTTGAATAATCAAAGACTGCTGACACATTATATTGTGACAGGGATGAGAATATCTTAAAAGAAATTTCAGCAAGGCACAGTGACTTGCGCCTGTAATTCCAGCACTTTGGGAGGCTGAGGTGGGCGGATCAGCTGAGGTCGGGAGTTCAAGACCAGTCTGACCAAAGTAGAGAAACCTGTATCTAACTAAAAATACAAGGTTAGCCAGGCGTGGTGGTGCATGCCTGTAATGCCAGCTACTTGGGAGGCTGAGGCAGGACAATCACTTGAACTCAGAAGGCAGAGGCTGCAGTGAGCCAAGATCACACCACTGCAATCCAGCCTGGGCAACAGAGTGAGACTCCAACTCAAAAAAACTAAAATAAAATTCAAGTATGACATCACTAGTTAAAATGTTAGAAATGTTGGCTTGATTGGATATTTAAAAAAAAAAAAAAAAGATCAATACTATACTCTAAAAAACATCAATAGAGCCTTGGAAACAATTACCCACTAACTTAAACCATGATGATTTTTACCATATTAGTTATCTGTTCAATAGTGATGGCAAGCTGATAGGAGATGTGTGGCCTAATATTAATAAATTACCAGTCCTGTGACATTAATTTTGAAAAATGCATTCAACAAAAATCTAGGTAAAGTTGAAACAATGAACAAAAATCTAGGTAAAGTTGAAACAATGTGTAAATTAATATTTTGATGCATTACCTTTGGCTTACCCAATTTGCTTAGCTCTTTTCTCATTACCCAAGAGAAGTTACATGAACTAACACAATTAAATGTATTCCTGAAAGGACATAGGTCAATACTGACTAATCAGAACTTTCTATCTAAAGCAGCTCTGACAAGACCTGGGAAAGATGATCAATTCTCACTCACAAATAATGAGTTCAGGGTGTCATTTAATAGAACTGCTTATACTAATCCTGGTACCAATAGTCTCCCCAGTTAATTTAAGCATCAGGAATAATTTAGGATCCTCTAACAAAGGAAAACCAAGACAGTGCTAATTCTAAATCTTCTCAACTCAAAACATCAGAACCTTGGAATACACTGTGTATTCATTTATAATACTGTCACCTAATATATGTTTAAAAGTCTAATTTCTTTAAAATAACATATCTAAAAGCAAACTAAAATCCAACACATATCCTATTTTTATTTGATTCTATCAAGTATATGGAAAATAATTATTAAATATTCACTTGAAAAAATAAAGCCTGTATAAAAATAATCCCAAATTATTTTCATCGAAAAAGCCTAACTAGCAATTATAAATTAATAAAACTAATGAAAACAGGGAGTGAAAAAAATAAATGATAAAACCAACCCCTCCTCGCTGACCATCTACGTGTATGGAACGGATGTGATCTGCCAGATCTGGGCTAGAGCTGAAGCAAGCCTGGCACTGGTCCCAACAACAATTATAGGCAATATTTTTGCTTGAAGAAGTAGTGCTTCCTTGTCCATTCATCATTGCTGGAGTTGAACGCCCACTGGAAATTGTGCTGTCTACATCCATTATAGTACTGCTTATGCTACAAAAGAAGAGAAAAGGCTGTGTTATTCCTAGAAATTCTCTAACATGAATATGATCTTATAAATATTTAATTAAGATTACCACTTGACATTCTGCTTCAAGTGAACAAAGCATAGTAACCATATTCCCCATTAGAAAACAACAATGCTTTGAAATGAATTAGTTGGCAATGAAGTACAAATCAAGACAGAAACACGACAGTACCTCAAAAATCAGATATGGAATAATTTAAGCAAACTTTTGGCAGGCACGAACTAGATACTATATCCTACAGAAAACAAACCACACCCACACCCACACCCACACCCACACACCCACACACCCACACACCCACAGACACAGCTTATCACATCTCATCCTTTCCACAGTTCAAAGAAGCATGAGAAAGTAAGTTTCCAGCTATAAATAATTCACAATCAAAAGCATTATTTTTATGGCTCTGCAAATCACTTGTTGACCTTGTCTTTTTGTTAATCTGAAAATACTACTGTTGCCACATCCTACTTCTTTACATGTCAAAGAATTTGGGAAATTTTGCAGTATTTTCCCTGCTAAATAAAAAAGCAGAAGAGAGAAAACTGGTCTCTGATTTTTCTACAGTACAAATAAAAAATATTCTCCTGGACCTAATTTTTTTTTAACTTAACTCTAGCCATCAAAAAAGACTGAAAATGCCAATCAATCCCTTTTACTTTTTATTTACTAAAGTATTACATATGGCCAGGCGTGGTGGCTCACGCCTATAATCTCAGCACTTTGGGAGGCCGAGGTGGATGAAATTACCTGAGTCCAGGAGTTCAAGACCAGCCTGGCCAACATGGTGAAACCCCATCTCTACTAAAAATACAAAAAATTAGCTGGACGTGGTGGTGGGCACCTGTAATCCCAGCTACTTGGGAGGTTTGAGGCAGGAGAATCTCTTGAACCCAGGAGGCAGAGGTTGCAGTGAGTCCAGATCTCGTCACGGCACTCCAGCCTGATCAACAACAGTGAAACTCTGTCTCAAAAATAAACTATTACAGAGTAGTAACTCTTTTATTTACTAAAAAAGGTATATATCAATAGGCAAAATACTCAAAAATTCACATCTTAATAAAATGTACCACATTTCTGCCTTCATTTTAAAAGCAATTCACTTATTTTCTTTTTTCAAAATCTACTCAATAATAAATTACATCAAAGTCTCTTCAATCATAAGGGTCAGGAGGAAGAATATTTTCAGACTAAATCTAAGAAAAGTTGCGTATCTGCTTGCAATTTAAGAAATACCACAAGTCAAATTGTGAAAATTATATTAACTTTAAAGAGGCATGATTCCCTCCCCTCAAGTTTTTATTATGGAAAATTTCAAAGACACAAAGCGTAACTAAATCTGAATTCAATTAACACTTTGCCCTATTTGCTATCTGTAATCTGTTTTTCTGAATCATTTGAAAGTTGCAGGCATCATGACGCTCAACCACAATTATTATAGCATATACCTTCTTTAAAAAAAAAAAGAACATTCAGGCCAGGCCCGGTGGCTCACACCTATAATCCCAACACTTTGGGAGGCTGAGGGGGGTGGATCACAAGGTCAGGAGTTCAAGACCAATCTGGCCAAAATGATGAAACCCATCTCTAAAAAAAATACAAAAATTAGCTGGGCATGACGGCAGGCACCTGTTATCCCAGCTACTTGGGAGGCTGAGGCAGAGAACTGCTTGAACCCAGGAAGTGGAGGCTGCAGTTAGCCAAGATCACACCACTGCACTCCAGCCTGGGCAACAGAACAAGACTCCATCTCAGAAAACAACAACAATAACAACAAAAATTCACCTATATACCAATACAACCTATTTGCTCACACCTGAGAAAATTTACATGAATTTTGTTAGTTTATTAAGTAAGCTTTATAATGAACTGTGTCTAACATCAAATGCACCCATTCTGGGGGATGGAGGGATGTTAAGACACAGTCTTCACTCTGTAGCCAAGCCAATAGTGCAGTGGTGCTATCATGACTCCATTGCAGCCTTGACCTACCAGGCTCAAGTGATCCTCCCACCTCAGCCTCCTGAGTAGCTGGGTCTACAGGCATGCACCACTATGGCTGACTAAATTTTTTCAATTTTTGCAGAGATGAGGTTTCTTTATGTTGCTCAGACTGGTCTCCAACTCCTGGGCTCAGGAAATCCTCCTGCCTTGGCCTCCCAAAGTACTGGGACTACAGGCATGAGCCACTGCACCCAGCTATGTTTTTACTTTTTGTAGAGGCACAGTCTTGTTTTGTTGCCCATGCTAGAAACGTACCCATTTTTAAAAGCAAAGATACTTTTGTGGGATGCTTCAGACATGAAAAAAGTCTCAGGCTTTCCTTTAAAAGATATTCCAGTATTTAAGCTCATCTGACTACCTATCTAGCTAGTTAAATGCAGTAAATACATATTAACCTGCCTAGTCAATATAGATTCTAAATTGCAACTCTATGGCTTCATTCTAAAACTCTGTAATCTCTATAAAATTCTCAAATGTAAAATCAGCCCTTGAATATCTGAATATACATATATTGTTTGTTGCTGCAGGAATAAACTGGGTATGGTGGTTTTTCTATACTGAAATACAAATTTTATTTAAACTCTAGAAATTTCCAAGTTTCAAGAGGCCCTTAACCCTGACACAGTTACCTATTTTCCCTATCACTTGCTTTATATATTTTTAAGCATTCAACTCTAAGCACATACTTACATAAACCATACTAATTCAACTCCAAGGCAAATACTAATAATTCTAAGCGAACAACTAATCATACCCAATTTATAAACAATCTCAGGAAAAGTAATAAAAACTCAATGAACTATCATGGTACAATCTCCAAGGTATAGTTAAGTAAAACACACACAAGTGCAGGATAGTAATGTTCCAATTTGCACACCTAAGTTAGGGAGGGAGACAGAGATATAGCTAGTCTCCAAGGCCACAGAAAGATACACAAAACTCAGCTAAATGTTTGGGGGAAGGGAAGAGTGAGAGAGAAACTTATCTTTCACTGTATACCCTTTTATACCATTTTAACCATGTTGCACTTGTACTGCTTTGATTAAAAAGTCCAAAATCAGTTGAAAACCAAATCAATGCCTCTATTGGTAAGACCAAAAAAAATAAATAAATAAAACCAAATCAATTTTTTTTAACTGGACAAAGTGAGGTTAAGAGAGACTTATATACCTGTGAAACATCATTATGGAATCTATCTACGTAATGTACTTTTGCTCATTATCTTTACCAAAGAAAAGGAACCATACAAAGAAGTCCAAAATCTGAGAAGAGAAAGCATTGCTGAGTCAGTCTATGTATGATATCACACACTTGAAACAGTACTTCATGTGTATATAGCTCCTCATAAAGACAGCATCATGTGTTAAGAGCATGAGCTTTGCCTACCACTGGGGACTAAGCTGTGAATACAATGGCAGAGAAGGTTAAAGGCAGCTCCCTAGGACACTCAAGACACCCTACACAGAGTCTCCCCGCCAAGCTGAACAGGGCCCAGTGAAGTTCTGCTTCACTGCCCCTCTTAGGCTCCTCCAACTTCAAGGAAATATCCAATCCTAAGCCGCCACGCTCCCTTTTGGCCCCAGACCCACGCTGCCACCAGTGGTCTTTTCCATTCTCACAACTAATGAAGGCAACAGTCCTGATACAACAGCAGAGGACAGAAAACAAAATAACTTCTGATTTTGACAGGACACTGAGGTAGATAGGTATTTCACAGAAAGTAGTGCCCTTCCTCCTATAACACATTATGTAACAAGAGACAATCCACCTAAACTTATATTTCTAGAACCATATGTATGTTAAAATTTTTTCGCACGGTTAACTATCCTTTTCAATGAACATTTACTGATTTCATGAAACGTGAAGACCTATACAGCCTGATATTTGGAAGAATGCCTAAGCCAGACAATACACTCACACTATGCAGATAGCTTAGATAATCTAAAGCAGTATTCCTCAAACTTTCATGTGCACATAAATCAAATGGCCCTTATTATTAATTGCAGATTCTGATTCAGTAGGTTTAGGGTAGGCCCTGAGGTAAAGCATTTCTAACAGGTGTCTGCTTGAAGCTGCTGTGACATTTTGAGAATTAAGAACCTAAAGGATCTCTTTGACTAGTAGTATTAGCCAGCTGAAAGTAACCAGACCATCTAAGAAATTGTTTCATATGGTAAACCAAAGCACACATCACACACAGAGCCTGTGCAACAGAAAATTTTTAAGTTTAAAAAACACCTACACACACGTTGTTAGAGAAGCAAAAAATTTTCAGGGAGCAACCTGAGATATTTTCAACATCAACAACATTCTCCTTTTCCCCTTTTCCATGGGCCTTGTTTAGAAACTATCTAAACCAGACCAGAGTTTTCCTCCCAACAGCTAGAGCGACCAACTGTATAATTTTATAAAAATGGTTTCCTATGGAAATTTGAAGCCCATCTCACTCACATATCCAGAAAAGCCCCATCTTTGAGACTCAAATTACTTCCAGGCAAGTATCTGCTTGGTGGACCTGACCAGGACTGATAGGATTGCCAATATTGAGAAAGTTATAAAGATCAGTTTGCTAAATGACAAGGTGTATGAGCGTATGTAGCAATACATGGACGCTTATGTTATCATGACTGAAGGACAAAACTATGGTCTTAAAGTAACTGAGAAAAGTTCACTAATATGGTTTCTGATAGACACTGAAAATAATCTTTAAGAAACTACCACTTGCCAAGTGTTGTCTTAGTACCAAATAGCAACATAATTATCTAAAAGGCTATTGAAATATGATTTCTGACAGATGCAGTGGCTCATGCCTACAATCCCAGCAACTTGGGAGGCTGGGGCGGGATCTCTAGAGGCTGGGAGTTCAAGAGCAACCTGGGCAACATAGCAAGACCCTGTCTCTCCCAAAAAAAAAAAAAAAAAAAAAAAGGCCAGGCACATTGGCTTATGCTTGTAATCCCAGCACTTTGGGAGGCCGAGGCAGGTGGATGACTTGAGGCCAGGAGTTCGAGACCAGCCTAGCCAACATGGTGAAACCCTGTCTCCACTAAAAATACAAAAAAAAAAAAATTAGCCTGGCGTGGTGGCAGGCAGCTACTCAAGAGGATGGGGCAGGAGAATCACTTGAACCTGAGAGGCGGAGGTTGCAGTGAGCGGAGATCACACCATTGCACTCCAGCCCAGGCAACAAGAACGAGACTCCATCTCAAGAAAAAAAAAAAAACTAGCTTGGCATGTTGGCACGTGCCTGTAATCCCAGGTACTCAAGAGGCTAAGGTACAAGGATTGCTGCAAGTCCAAGGCTGCAGTGAGCTATGACTGCACCACTGCACTCCAGCCTGGGTGACAGAGCAAGACTCTATCTCAAAAAAAAAAAAAAGACCCCAAAATCTGAGAACCACCAAAGCTTGAGCACTTCCCCAAAACAGATCAAAAAGAATATGTTTCTAAACGGGAATGCTTTATTTATTTTATTCTGAGGTTAACTGCTGAATTTGAAATTCAGTCTGAGGTAAAATGGATAGGGGCAAACCTTATCAGCAGTCTTCTTTTCGGTTCTGTGAGGAAATTCATTTGTGTTACAGATCTTCCTTAGTAACTCGGGGTTATTCTCTTCTCCCCGTATCTTTAGTGAGGTCTAGCCTACCAAAATGTCTAACTTTATTTCTTTTAGTATATTTGCTGCCAAAGCAAGCACTGAAATGTCTAACTTTAAAGGAACGTAGAGGACAGGGACTTGAAGGATTGAGAGTGTATAACCTGAAATCAAGTATAATTTACTGACATTCAAAAAAACTAAAATACACAAATTTGAGAATGTTCTATAAATACATCACTGAGTAAAAAGGCTACCGCTCTGCTGCACTGGTGTTTTCACCACCCTAATTTAAGCCTTCACATCTCTATTCACATAAAATCATGCCTGCAAATCATATACCTTATACCTTAACCAATTAAAAGCCTTCCCCTACAATTACTTTCTGCATGCTCCCTTCGCTTACAGGACTAGCTAAGTGTGTATGTGTGGTAACAATTAAAAGTAGACATAAGGCCGGGCGGGCAGTGGCTCACACCTGTAATCTTAGCATTTTGGGAGGCCAAGGCAGGCAGATCACAAGGTTAGGAGATGGAGACCATCCTGGCCTACATGGTGAAACTTGGTCTCTACTAAAAAATACAAAAATTAGTTGGGTAGAGTAGCACATGCCTGGCTACTCGGGAGGCTGAGGCAGGAGAATCGCCTGAACCCAGGAAGCAGAAGTTGCAGTGAGCCGAGATCATGGCACTGCACTCCAGCCTGGCAATAGAGCAAGACTTCATCTCAAAAAAAAAGTTGACATAAACAGTATTAGAGCTTCCGTACTTTAAGTGTGAGGTTCTGGTCACTTTTGCATTTGTGACAGGAAGTGAAAACAACTGAGGTCATTAAGCAATGTTGTCTTCCAAATAAAATGTCCTTACTACTAATCCCTGTTCCTCAATCAGCAGAACTAACGAGGTCAGGCGCAGTTTCTTGCACCTGTTAATCTCAGCACTTGGGAAGGCAGAGGTGGTGAATGGCTTGAGTTCAAGAGTAGAGCTCAACCAAGCAACGTGGTGAGACCCTGTCTCTATTTTTAAAAAAGAAAGAACTAAGGTACACATGGAGACTGCAAACTAAACTGTCCATATCTGCAAATCAGATTTGCAGGACCAAGGAGTCAAACAGAGTAAAGATATAAATTGGGGGCCAGGCACATTGAATCAAGCCTATAATCCCAGCACTTTGGGAGGCCGAGGCAGAGTCTGCAATGAGGTATGACCCCGGCCCCTCATACTCCAGCCCGGGTGATAGACCAAGATTCTGTCTCAAAAAAATTAAGAAACTGGATGCTAAAACTGACATAAACACGTATCATCCACAAACACCCATGAGACATAAGGAGACAAAAATTCTACCAGTCTAAGGAACATTTAACAAAGGATAAGAATTAGCATCATGAATTTAGTTTAACTTTTTTTTTTTTTTTTAATAGAGATGGGGGTTTCACCATGTTGGTCAGGCTGGTCTTGAACTCCTGACCTCAAGTGATCCACCCACCTTGGCCTCCCAAAATGCTGGGATTACAAGCCTGAGCCACCTCACCTTGGCTTAGTTTAACTTTATAATTGACAAAAGCTATGTTTAGAAATAAGTATATAGGCCAGGTGTGGTGACTCACGCCTGTAATCACAGCACTTTAGGAGGCTGTGAGTGGATCACCTGAGGTCAGGAGTTCAAGACCAGTTGGGCCAACATGCAAAACCTCGTCTCTACTAAAAATACAAAAATTAGCAGCTCGTGATGGCAGGCACCTATAATCCCAGCTACTTGGGAGACTAAGGCAGGAGAAATCGCTTGAACCCAGGAGGCAGAGGTCACAGTGAGCCAAGACCACACCACTGCACTCCAGCCTGGGCAACAAGAGCAAAACTCCATCTCAAAAAAAAAAGAGAAAGAAAGGGAAGAAAAGGAAGAAAAGGAAGAAAGGGAAGAAAGGGAAGAAAGGGAAGGGGGGAAGGGGGGAAGGGGGGAAGGGGGGGAGGGCGGGGGGGGGGGGGGGATCGGAAGCGGCGACCGCACAGACCCAGGCTGTGGCCGGTGACAGGGCCTA
>CAUYLG010002505.1:0-61840 GCA_963573385.1 Cacajao melanocephalus
GCATTCTGTTTTATTTTCTTTTTTTTACTTGCCCCCCCGCCCCCCCCCCCCCCCCCCCCCGCCACACACACATTTTTTGATTTGTGAGCCAGGAGTGAGAACAGAGAGGTCCTCTGCCTCTCAGGATGTCTGTAAATTAATGGGAAAGATAATACATAAAACATATAATGTTATTAAGTAAAGTGCAGTATTAAGAGTATAAGTGGCTGGGTGCAGTGGCTCACACCTATAATCCCAGCACTTTGGGAGGCTGAGGCAGGCAGATCACGATGTTAGGAGTTTGAGACCAGCCTGACCAACATGGTGAAACCCCATCTCTACTAAAAATACAAAAATTAGCTGGACATGGTGGCACGTTCCTGTAGCTCTGGCTACTTGGGAGGCTAAGGCAGGAGAATCACTTGAACCCAGAGACGGAGGTTGCAGGAAGTCTAGATCATGCTGCTGTACTCCAGCCTGGGCAAAGAGCGAGACTCTGTCTCAAAAAAAAGAAAAAAAAAAGTATAACTAAAGTGAGAGTGATGGGTGGTAGTGTGGACCATTGGCGATTCATTTTTTCTGAGTCTGGTGGGAGTTTCACCCAAAGAGGTGGTATTTATGCATGTATGTTAAAATAACTCAAACCAGGCTGGGCACAATGGCTCACACCTATAATCCCAGCACTTTGGGAAGACAAGGCAGGAGGATCACTTGAGGCCAGGAAGTTGAGACCAGCCTGGACAACATAGTCAGTAGTGAGACCTTGCCTCTACAACAAGCCAAAAAGCCAAAATCCAAAAAAAAAAAAAAAAAAAAAAAAAAAAGTTAGCCAGCAATAATAGCATGCATCTGTAGTCCTGGCTACTTCGGAGGCTGAGGCAGGTCTATCTCTTGAGCCCAGGAAGTCAAGGCTGCAGTGAGCTATGATCGTGCCGCTGCACTCCTGCCTGGGCAACAGAGCAAGAACCAGTGTCTAAAAAAATAAAAATAGAAAATAAACCAGAAGATTTAAACCCAGACTCCCTAGAGACTATGACTGGTTCTCCTATGATCTTGGCTATATTTGTTAAATGGATAGAGGGGCACACACAATGGACAGATTCACTTAGAGGCTAGGTGAAGGATGTAGGTATGGATTTGACTGTGGAGTGTGTTCCTAGCTGTAGTCTCCTTATTGCAGTAAACAAGGGAGACGTGTTTGTGACAAGCACCAAGCAAATCTTCTACTGTTAACTCTGGTGTTATTGGCAAAAGCAGGGCATAAGCAATTTTGTTTTGTACTAGTCTTTGTCTAAGTGGTAGAAGAGCGAGATCTGGCTCAAATTATAAAAACACAGAAAAGGTACAATATTATATTAGAATATTCTTCAGATTACAGCTGAAATTTGTCTCCCAGATCTTTTTGTCTCTGCCAGATAGCAGTGACGCATTTTGACGGCACCGGAAGAGATGAAGCTAGAATTAATGGGCAGAACACCAGGCACAGAGATGGTTATCCCCATTTTGTTCACATGCTTTTGTGTTCTTGGGACCTTCTGAGCTTACCTTCTCCCATGTTACCTGGCTGTAAAAACCACTTCCTTTCTGTTGAGCTGTTGCAAAAGATAATAGGTGATTGTTGTTTCAGAAGTTGTTTTAAATTGTTGAAACTAAAGTATCTATATAAATACAAAGTTATATTGTTACCAATGTTACCATGATTTATGACTCTGCTTTGAAAAAAAAAAAAAAAAAAAAAAGACAGGGTTTCACCATGATGGTTAGGCTGGTCTTGAACTCCTGACCTCAGGTGATCTGCCCACCTTAGCCTCCAAAGTGCTTGGATTACAGGCGTGAGCCACCATGCCCGGCTCGCTTTTTTTTTTTTTTTTTTTTTTGGGAGACAGAGTCTTGCTCAGTTGCCCAGGCTGGAGTGCAGTGGCACAATCTCTGCTCGCTGCAACCTCTGCCTCCCCAGGTTCAGGCAATTCTTTCTACCTCAGACTCTGGACTAGCTGGGAATACAGGCGCAGACTACTATGCCAGCTAATTTTTGTTTTTTGGTTTTTTTTTTTTTTTTTTGAGATGGAGTCTCGCTCTGTTGCCCAGGCTGGAGTGCAGTGGCACGATCTCGGCTCACTGCAAGCTCTGACTCCCAGGTTCAAGCAATTCTCTGCCTCAGCCTCCCACCAAGTAGCTGGGATTACAGGCACTCGCCACCATGCCCAGCTCATGTTTTTGTATTTTTAGTAGAGATGAGGTTTCATCATATTGGCCAGGCTGATCTTGATCTCCTGACTTTGTGATCCACCTGCCTAGGCCTCCCAAAGTGCTGGGATTACAGGTGTAAGCCACTGCGCCCTGCCAATTTTGGTATTTTTTAGTAGATACGGGATTTCTCCATGTTGGCCAGCCTGGTCTTGAACTCCTTGAAAAACATTTTAGTTTATCAAGTATCTTTTATGTGACTAATTAGTATGATCTGCCGCTCATGTTCCTCACAGCTATGAAGTAAAGGCCATTGAGCTGATCTGCATCAGTTTCAGCTCTGCTGCTTACATCTGGGTAACCTTGGTTAAGTCCCCAATCCTGCTGATCAGTTTCCTTAGTTAGAAAATAAGGATAAATCAGCTGGGCACAGTGACTCACACCTGTAATCCCAGTACTTTGGGAGGCCAAGGCAGGCGGATTACCTGAGTGTCAAGAGATTGAGACCATCTTGGCCAACATAGTGAAACCCCATCTGTAATAAAAATACAAAAAAAATTAGCCGGGCATGGTGGGATGCACCTGTAATCCCAGCTACCTGGGAGGCTGAGGCAGGAGAATTGCTTGAACCAGGAAGGTGGAGGTTGCAGTGAGCTGAGATCACACCACTGCACTCCAGCCTGGGTGACAGAGCAACACTCTGTCTCAAAAAAAGAAAGAGAGAGAGAGAGAGAGAGAGAGGGAGAGAGGGAGGGGGAGGGAGGGAGGGAAACAAAAAGCAAAGAAAATGAGGATATCCTCCAGGATCGGTGTAAGAGTTCAATGAGATGCTACTGTGAAAACAGCCATGTCAGAACTTAGTATATAGAAAGTATTCAGGAAATGTCTAGAGAATCTAAATCTGTTTCATCAGGCCACAGCAAAAGAAGGACGATTAGGATAAAAACATCAAGTAATAGTAGACTAGTGCTTAAATTCAGATGAAAACCCTCGGAATTTTATAGGCTCTTTGGATTTTCTTTTTCTTTTCCTCCCAGATGGGACCTTAAAGACTCTTCCTTTTCCTTTCTTAATTCTTTTCATTATGTGCCTTTTAAAAATTGGTCTAGATCACACTATTCCAAGGGTAGCCTGATCTTGACAATAAGGCCCACATCTGTGGGTCAAAACCGAGTCATAATTGGTCTGTACCTTCTAATATCTAAAATTTTGAAAATTTTAAATAATGTAAATCCAATGATGAAACACAGATACTTTTTCATGCGTATTCTGTACTCTACTTTCATAAAGAGGAAATCAATGATAAATATGCCAATATAAGAAATATATTCCTAAAACAATTTGTGGGATGTGTCAGACTCAGATTACAGTGACAGCTCTTTTAACCTTGTAGAAGTCGCCAAGGCTCTCCTTCCCATACATAAAACATGTGCAGCAGATGCCCACTGACAGCATGCCTGCCAGTCACTGAATCATCGTGGCTATTAGGCTAAAATCCAGTACCTCCAGCATTTCTCCTTCTAGGAGTTATTTATGTTGTTCCTAAACATGCATTTGCCAGTTGTTATTGTACATGCATATGTGAATTAGATATTCAATAACTAATGAAATATGAGGTAGAAATACAAAGATAGTTATTGTTTCCATGAAAATTTGGTTGAATGATTTAGAAAGGCTTGATAATGTGAGTTGCCAAAAATAATTCCTGTTGAAATAGGTGTAGTGAGTGTACTGAAAGTCATAAAAATCTAGAATTATGCTGGATTCATATTGTTTCATGTGTATATTTAAATTCTAATTTCACTGTAAACATATGGAAACTGGAAATTACAGATAATGCATTATGGATGTGGTTCATCACAGGGACCTCCAACCAGCTAGCTCATACTCAAAAGCTCTCATCCCTAATTCAAAGATTGGCCAGTGCATTTATATATGTATGTTTTAAATTAAATGTGTAAATGGATCTTTTTGTGTATATGAGTCCCCACTTTTTGTGTGTATCTGTCAGAGTTCAATCAGGAAAGAGCCACTATGCATATTATAAAATAAGGTAGCCGGGAAAGTGAAGATCCCCAAAAGGAGGACTCAGAGGATCACAGGGTTGCTAACCAGTCATCCTGAAACACTGGTGTGGATCAACAGTAGGTACTTTGTGGAAGCTGAGTGTGGCCTGCTGTGGAAGGAGGACTTCTCCCCATGGAAAGGTCTATGGGGAGCTGCTTAATCCTGGTGTAGCTGCCTCTGTGAATGCATAGCCATTATCTGGTGGCAGGCCTGGAGTCCCTTTTGGCCAACAGTCAGGAAGAAAACCTAGATGTGGAAGAGAGGAGAGCAAGAACAAGCAGATATCCACTCTGGCACCAGTGACCATTTGTCAGTTTCTGTCTGAAGCAATATTCTAAGTGTAATGGCTGTTTCTTCACTTCCACTTCCAAATTTCACGCCAACCTCTTCCATACCTACAAACTCTAATTCAAAATCATACAGAGAAGGGATATCTGGGAAGCATATTTCCTAGGTTAACCAGGTTGATGAAGCCCAATCCTACAAATCCACTTTAACTCTTACAATTAACCAACCAATTGTAGATCCCAATCATGCCAAATTAAGAGGCTTTTCCTATTATTTATTTTCCCATCTACATTTCAAGTATGTTGAAAAATGTTAGGAAATTATGCCTGAAGGCCCTATACTCTTATATTGTATTTTCAGAATTAGTAAACAAAAATTAGATTATTTTAGTTTTAGAGTTAGTATAATTAGCTGGATAGAATTTCCAATTTTAGTTACAGAGAAAAGTTAGTATTTTTTCCTTTTTCTCAGAGATCTCACAAAGGCAGTTAGGAAAAAGAGAAACAGATGTTAAAACTCCAGCTTAGACTTTGAAACATCTGAAACCCAAACTATAATGCATGAGCAGGCACTGCCAAATACAGTGAAAGTAAACTAGGGCATGGGTAGATGCTTAGAGGGGAGAGCCCTTTGCTGAAGATTGGAGACAAAGCTGACAGAACAGTTACCAAAGGAAAAGGAGCACCCTAAGAGACAAAACCAATACTTTTGGCCGGGCATGGTGGCTCACGCCTGTAATCTAAGCACTTTGGAGGCCAAGGTGGGCGGATCACCTGAGGTCGGGAGTTCAAGACCAACCTGACCAACATGGTGAAACCCCATCTTAAAAAAAAAAACAATACTTTTTTGTTATGGACATTGAGAACAGGTATGCAAACGAATGCAAGAGCTTCCCTGGAGCTCGTTTGGCCTAAAGAAAAAGCAAGGTGGTTGGAGCTAAATAAGGAAGGCCAACAGAAATAACATTTGTATAAAGCAGTCTGTGGTTAAGGCATGGTAAAGGAAAGAGACTCAAATTTTTGAATAGGTCTTTAACTTCCACTTCTCATCTGATCAAGAAGTTAAAGCAAATTCACACACCCAACCGTATGTCAAAGAGAGAATTCTTGCTAACTGAGAATATGGTCCTAGTCTCAGTTCTACATGAATCTGCTGTAAATTGCTGGTCCTAGAAGAACTTACCTCATTCAAGAATGAGTAACCAACAAGGAAACTGCACAGAATATGTACAAAGTTGTTTACAACCAGAAAAAGGGAGAAAAATGGTAAATGAATAATGCTTACAAGTACTAACAAAAAAGATTGCCTTACAAGAGCATATAGAAATTGTCACCAAATAAGCCATATACTAAAATATATATATAAACAGGTATGTATAAAATATTGTAATTGTTGCTAAAAAAAACAAGAGCTTAAAATGCAGATACAAGAGCTCAAGGACTATATGGCAAGTCAACAGAAAGATGAAATACAGTAAAGCTCAAGAAAAAAGCAGATTAGAAAAAACTATTTTAGCAACAGCGGTCTTCTTAGAAGCAGCACAAAGGAAGAGAAACCTTTTGAAACAGTAAAGGACAGGAGGATTGGAAAGAGAAAATGAAATGACAATGAAGTGTTCTTAAAAATTAGAGGAAAGATGATACCTATGGAAAACAAATCTGATATTTGCATAACTACTGTCCCTAAAGAAGATGAAAAAAGATCAAAAATAATATGTAAAGATATAACTTAAGAAACCTTATCAGAATCTAAAGAAATCTATCAACAGACTGAAAATACTATTTCCCAGCTTTTAAAAAAGTGAAGGATAGGCTGGGCGTGGTGGCTTATGCCTGTAATCCTAGCACTTTGGGAGGCTGAGACAGGTGGATCACCTGAGGTCAGGAGTTCAAGACCAGCCTGGCCAACATGGTGAAACCCTGTCTCTGCTAAAAATGCAAAAAAAAAAAAAAAAAAAAAAAAATTAGCTGGATATGGTGGTGGGTACCTGTAATCTCAGCTACTTGGGAGGCTGAGGCAGTAGAATTGCTGGAACCCGGGAGGTGGAGGTAGCAGTGAGCTATGATTGCACCATTGCACTCCCGCCCAGGTGACAACAGCGAGATTACATCTAAAAAAAAAAAAAAAAAAAAAAAAACAGGATAATAAAATAAAGACACATCCTAATAAACTGAAAGGGTTTCAAAGATTAAAGGAAGCCAAAAGGATCAAGTCATATGTAAAAGGTAAAGAATCAGGCCAGCCTGAGATGTTTCTAGAGCAGCATTCAGTTCTAAAAGACAAATGCATGTATGAATCTGCAGGGGAAAATATGACCCCCTACCCTCAAATTTTATACTCAGGCAAACTATCATTTCCTATATCACTGAGTGTATATATAGATGGGGTCTCACTCTGTCACTCAGGCTAGAGTGTGCTGGCACAATCATAGCTCAATGCAGCTTCAGGCTGCCGAACTCAAGCGATCCTCCCAGCCTAGCCTCCCCAGTAGGAGTAGCTGGGACCACAGGCACATACCACCATGTCCGAAGACAATCATTCTTAAACATAAAAGAACTCAAGAATATAGCTCCTATGAGTCTTTCAATAATATTGAATCAAGCTGGGCGTGGTGGCTTGTGCCTGTAATCTCATCACTTTGGGAGGCCGAGGCAGGTAGATCACATGAGGTCAGGAGTTTGAGACCAGCCTGGCCAGAATGGTGAAACCCCATCCCTACTAAAAATACAAAAATTAGCCAGATGTGGTGGCATGCACCTATAGTCCCAGCTATTCAGGAGGCTGAGGCAGGAGAATCCCTTGAGCCTGGGAGATGGAGGTTGCAGTGAGCTGAGATCTTGCCACTATACTTCAATCTGGGTGACAGAGCAAGACTCCTTTTCAAAAAGAAAAAAATGTATGTATGTATATATATAGAATCAACTGTCACAGGATCTACTAGAGGAAAACATTTAATCCATTTAATTGTAGAAAAAGGCTTAAGAATATCTAGGAACAGAAACAAATTTTAAAAATCTAACAATGGTATAAAAAAAAATTGGGGACCAAGTGTGTGGCTCACGCCTATAATCCCAGTACTTTGAGAAGCCAAGGCAGGTAGACTGCCTGATTCCAGAAGTGCGAGATCAGCCTGGGCAACATGTTGAAAGCTCATCTCTACAAAAAATAACAAAAATTGGCCTTGCATGGTGGCTTGTGCCTGTAGTCCCAACTACTCAGGAGGCTGAGGCGGAAAGGTTGCTTGAACCCAGAGGCTGCAATGAGTCATGATCTGCCATCTGAAAAAAAAAAAAAAAAAAGGAAGCCAATAGGATGACTATAGCAAATATCAATGTAGTATATATTTCAGTGTAACTAGAAGAGAAGATTTTGAATGTTATTAAAACAAAGAAATGATAAGTGTTGAAGTGATGTTTATGGAAATTACCCTGATCTTCATTATACAATGTGTACATTCATTGAAACATCACACTGTATCCCATAAATAGGTACAATTATGTATCAACTATAAATTTAAAGAACAAAAGGAAAGAAACAACAAAAACAAAGTATAATCTAAACTGTGATTTAAAATTGAGATTAAATATCTCTCATAATAAATTTATTCAATAACTATTTTTTAAGCTCCTACATTGCATCAGGCATTGTTCTAAGGATTTACCCATTTAATCCTAATGATAACTATCCAGTAACAGAACCGTTATTATCCACATTTAATAGATGAGCAAATGGAGTCACAACATGACATGGTAGCTTGCTTCCTACTATCACAACTAGTAAATGAAGCAAATAGGATTTGTATCCAAGAAGTCTAGCTCCAGTGCTTAGGTCCTTAACCACTACACAATACAGCCTGAGATACAGGTAATGCAGCATTCAGAGAAACATTTACTGTCTAAAATGCATATATTAGTAAGCAAAATAGAATGAAAATAATTGAGCAACCAGCTGAAGGCATTAGAATAGCAATAGGCAAAATAAATCCATGATGAACAACAAAATAATTAATAAAGGTAAAAACAAATAAATAAATTAGAAATAACACAAAAAATGACAGCATAAATAAAGTAATCCAAGAGCTTAATCATTGGGTATAATAATAAACCTTTAAGTAGTCTAATCCAAGAAAAGGGGGAAAGCATAAATCACAAAATAAGAAATGCCAATGAGAAAATAGCTGGACAGTAAAAGCTGGTTAAAAGAATCCTAAAAGAAAATACTGGTCAACTACACAAATAAATTTTGGAATGTGAATGGAATAACTTTATAGGGAAATTTAATGATCAAAACTGACTTGAAAAGACAGAGACTATAGATGCACCAGTCACAATAAATAGAGAAAACTATTGAAAAGCCACTCCCACAAAGAGCGTCAATCCCATATGTTTTCATGGAGCAAGTTTATTAAATTTGTAAGAAGCAAGATTTTCAGTTCTATTTAAACTATTCCTGTCTCTATTAAAAATACAAAATGTAGCTGGGTGTGGTGGCCGGGCCCCTGTAGTCCCAGCTACTCAAGAGGCTGAGGCAGAAGAATCGCTGAACCCGGGAGGCAGAGATTGCAGTAAGCCGAGATTGCACCACTGCACTCCAGCCTCGGTGACACAGTGAGACTCCATCTCAAAAAAAAAAAAAAAGGATAACTTGGGGAATTCAAAAGCATTCTAAAAGAGGCTGGGCACCAGCCAGGCGTGGTGGCTCACGCCTATAATCCCAGCGCTTTTGGAGGCCCAGGTGGGCAGATCACAAGATCAGAAGTTGGAGACCAGCCTGGCCAACATGGTGAAACCCTGTCTCTACTAAAAATACAATAAATTAGCCCGACGTGGTGGCAGGCACCTGTAATCCCAGCTACTCAGGAGGTAGAGACAAGAGAAGTGCTTGAACCCGGGAGGTGGAGGTTGCAATGAACCGAGACCACGCCACAGCACTCTAGCCTGGGTGACAAGAGCGAGACTCATTCTTAAAAAAAAAAAAAACGTTGGGCGCAGTGGCTCACACCTGTAGTCCCAACACTTTGGGAGGCCGAGGCGGGCAGGTCACCTAAGGTCAGGAGTTCAAGACCAGCCTGGCTGGCCAACATGGTGAAACCCTGTCTCTACTAAAAATACAAAAATTAGCTGGGCATGGTGGCAGGCGCCTGCAATTCCAGCTACACAGGAGGCTGAGGCAGGAGAATCACTTGAACCCATGAAGTGGAGGCTGTAGTGAGCTGAGATCTCGCCCATTGCACTCCAGCCTGGGCAACAGAGCAAGACTCCATCAAAAAAAAAAAAAAAAAAAAAAAAGAATGCTATGTCATTACTAAGTAGGGCTTCTGCTAGCAGTTCTAGACTTGTTGAAATAATTTTTTGCATTAGTGGAAAAAGCATGTCATTATTACCATAGATGTCAAAAAGGTACTTTATAAATTCAACATCTGTTCTTGGTTAAAATTTCCTAAAAAATAACAAAAGATGGATGTTTCTTTTGCATGATACACAATATATCCAACCCCAAACCAGCATCACGCTTAATGGGGAAATACTAGGAACATTCCACATAAGGATGTTCACTATTAGCAACTTGATTTATCACCATTATGGGCCACTGACAATAAAGTTCTAAAAAAATTTTAGAATAAGAAGGAGGTGAAATTACTTGCAAATGTAATTACCTCATAAACTCATGAAAATCAACTTTTGAAAAGATATAAACAATTCAGAAAGTGGCTGGATGTATAATTTAAATGTGCAAGTAACTAGTATGTATATATAAACAACTAATTAGAAGACAAACTAGAGGAAAAGAAATCATTTAGATTAACAAGAAAAGGAAAAAACATCAAAACAACAAAAAATCTGGTATTAAATTTAAACAAGTATGCTTGATCTAGATCAGTAGTTCTCAACTGGGGATGACTTTGCCACCCAGGGGACATCTAGCAATACCTAGAGACATTTTTGATTGTCTAATTTTAGTAGTGCTGTGGTTGAGGAGCCTTGATCTAGGTAAAGAAAACTTTAAAATGTTACTTAGGACCACAAAAGAAGGCTAATCTATGTATCTTGTTATAAGAAGCTCCTAAATGGTAAAATACATAAAATTTTCCTATATTTGTTATAGGAATACAGTGAAATGTCAATAAAAATAAAATAAACCAGAAAAACTGATTCTAAAGTTCACGTATAAAATTAAGCAAAAAATTCTAGAAAAATTGTTAGTAGTGTATAGAAAGTATTCTTTTTATAAAAGTGAACCTGATGGATAATCATGTCATTTAGTGAATAAACCAAGTTGCTTTTTACTAAAGCATCAATCATATTAATTTTGTTTACATTTGTAACACTTTAGTTCATTGTTAATATAAACCGTTCTTAATCTGATATGATAGATACATGTAAAACAATAACATGAGAATAAGACTGCCACTGCCTTCTGAAAAGTTCTCTGTGACCTGGACCTCTATATTATTACTATACTCATCATTAAACAAGTTCTTCCCATTTAGAAACTTCCCGAGCAGTAAAATAGAAGTATTAACCATCCTGTTGTTCCTTCTCCCTTTTTCTCTAAACTTGCTCTCTCATTTCCCATTTGGCACATGAAGCCTTTTGGTAGATGTCTGCTCTCCTTTTTTTGTTGTTTTTTTCACCTGGCTGTCTCAGGCTTAAAGATTGGTCTAGCCACAAAATCCATTGAGCCATGCAGTTTATGAAATAAACCATGAAACCTTGAATTTCTGGGGCAGCTGTCAAAAATTAGAATCAATAGTGTGTATCATAGGATTCCTTTGGAAAAGAAGAAGTAAAAGGATGTAGCTTATTACAAATTTTAAAATGTTATTTTCCTAAGGTTCCAATCTGTTCTTGAATTCCCTCCTGGGGAGTCCAGGTGTTAGTAACACAAGGTAAACAAAAAGGCCCTCAGGCATGTCATGAAGCAAATTCAAGTCACACAGACACAGGGCAACACTCCCATCCAAATTAATGGGATGACATTTGCCGAAGTCCTCAAACTAGAAACTTCCCAGTTATCTCAGGCTTCCCTCCCTTCCTCATGTCCCATGCCTGCTGGGTCACTAAACCCTGTCGACTCAGCATCCAACCTAAGCCTCAAATAAATGACATCTCAGCTTCACTCTCCTTTCCAATCCCTCCTTGTCTCTCGTCTAGACCACTGTAGTCATCTCCCTACCAGGCTCCCTGCTTTTGGACTGTTCCTCTTCCTGTTCCCACTCTAGGGTGCCTTCCATTTTTATCTTTGAATTATCTTCTTGAATTATCTCCCGTGAATTATCTTTTTGAAAAGCACATTTGATCACATCATTCTTTTGACTACAATTTTCAAGGACTCCCTCTTATCTGTTTAAAAAAAAAAAAAGAAAGAAAAGAAAAAAGCCCCAACCCTTCTTAACCTAGCTCCACTCTAGCCTAACTTCAAGATGCACACAAAGCAACACCTACTGTTTCTGCTCCTTTTCTTTACGAGGAATGTCTTCAACTTCACCCTTTCTCTGTCATATGAACTCCTGCTCATTTTTGAAGTCCTGACTCAGTGCCGTTCCCCGCCTCCCAGGATTTTTAAACACCATGTGCATTTCTCTATGAGAGCCCTAATCACACTGGATGGAATTGTCTGAGCTGTGAACTTCTGGATGGTGTAGTCTTGTTCATATGTGTATACTCAGCATCTGTCCCAATGCACTGAATTGAGTGAAATAAAAGCAAGTGCAGGATGTGCTTTGTGTATCCCAGTAAGACCTCAACCTGAAAACAGTGCCAAGACAACCAGGAAACTGGGTGGTCCAGCTAAGCTGTATGAGGCAGAATGAGGCACAGACAGTCTGCAGTAGTTCAAATGGAGTCCTGAGAAATTATGTCCAGCCCTCATGTTACCCTGGTCTGCCCTGATCTTCTTTGCTTGTTCTGCCTAACTTCTTCATTCTGTTCTCTCACTTGCTCAGGAGGGTTTATTTGGCTCAATCTGTTGGACCTGCTCATTTCTCAGCACTGAAGGCTGATGCATCTGTTATATGTGCATGTGTGTGTATGTGTCTCAAGATGAACTCCCAGAAATAGAACTGGGTGTGTCCACTTAGAGGGTTGTATGAATTAGGGAGGAAGAGGGCAACAGGAAATGTATAGTAATCAGTTATTATGTACTGTTTGCCAAATGTCAGAATTTGTATTTAATCATTAAAACCATCTTGTGAATTGTAGGTACCATTGTTATTATCCCCACTTTACAGATGAATATACTGAGGCAAAGAGAGACTGAATCACACACACCCTTGAAATGTAGGGGAACTGGGATCCAGTTAGCATATGTCTTAATCTAAAGCCAATGCTGTAAGCACAATTAGTCTTAAAATATTGTAATGGAGGCCAGGTGCAGTGCCTCATGCCTGTAATCCCAGCCATTTGAGTGGCCAAGGCAGGCATATTGCTTGGGGTCAGGAGTTCAAGACCAGCCTGGCCAATATGGTGAAATGCCATCTCTACTGAAAATACAAAAATTAGCCAGGCATGGTGGTATGTGACTGTAATCTCAGCCACTCGGGAGGCTGAGGCACAAGAATGGCTTGAGCCTGGGAGGTGGGGGGTTGCAGTGAGCAGAGATCAGACCACTGCACTCCAGCCTGGGTGACAGAGTGATACTCTAAGAAAAAATTGTAGGGCAGGGAGGTTGGGGAGGGATAACACTGGGAGAAATGCCTGATATAGGTGACCGGGGGTGGAGACAGCAAACCACCATAGCATGTGTATACCTATGCAACAAACTGCAAGATCTGCACATGTACCCCAGAACTTAAAAGTACAATTAAAAAAAATTGTAATAGACTATATTACAATTGACCCTTGTCTTACAAAGATATCTCTGAAGGGCAAAATAATGAAATGTTTGCTTTTTCCTGAGTTTTTTTGTGATCACTGGTATTTTTTTTTCTCATGAAGGACTTAACTCTAATGATAACTGTAGGCAAAAAGATGCTCCTTTTGAACTTGGATTTAATCTCAAGGACTTGATTGCTTTTCCACTCAGAGTGTCCAAGGAAGACTTTCCTGTCCTTTTCCTGGGTCTTACGCACCTGGCTCTGAGCAGCACTGATAGCCTGTTGCTCAAATTTCATTCTAACCATTAGTAAATATTTATTGGTCTCCTTGACAAGATGCCTTATGATGCATAATAGACAAAAACAAGGAGGATTGATCCCCCTTCCCCAAAACAACCCTCACAATCCTGTTAATTTCTGGTCCTCTGCTGGTGAGGGAACACTTGAGAGTCCCCTTTGGGCTGTTGAATGCATTTCCCTTCTAGCCCCCTCTACTGTGTTACTTTCACTACCAGCTCACTCTTTCTTGAGTTTCAGATTCTCTATATTCAAATTCTGGGGTATATCCTACATTCAAATTTCTGGGCACACCTCTTTACCTACAAGGATTTTTTTTAGGTCTTTATCTTGGATATAACTCTTTTTCCCTAGGTCTTCAAAGGGGTCATGAATCCTGAATTTAACTTTGTAATTTAAGAAAAATTATAAGCTTATAGAACATGCAGGTCCTGGCTGTGGGCCAGCTATCAGTTGTTCTGTTGGCTGGACAGGCAAGTCAGCTGGAGAAGAAGCCTCAGAGTGGGGCTTGGCAGTAGCACTCTGTCTTAACCATGCCAAGGGCAATACAGACAAGCTGTAGCCCTGGCTTGTGAGGGCTGGCCTCAATATTTGGAAATTGGAAGAATAAACAAATATTTTCACAGGGTGCATCCAGAACTGAGTAATCAAGGTCACTGTGGTAACAGACAGAACGCATGGTGTCAGTGTGTCCTGGTGTCTGGGCTTAGGTGACCTCTCTTGGCAGCATTTGTGAAGAACACAGAGCATTCTGTAGCCTCTACTGGTGATACGGGGTGCACTCTTAACCACCACTTAGAAATCTAGATTTGTTTCCATTTCGTGTCGATTGCTTTGCAAGTGGAACCCAGCTTGCATTTTCTATGGATTGGACCTTTGCCCAGTACGTTTTGCTCCTCCACTTGAAACTGACCTATACTGCTCTGATTGATTAGTCCCACCTGTGGAAGTAGCAGGTACTCACAGAGAGTCTCAAATGGCCATTGGTTTTCTTCCACAGATGAGGGTAAGAACACACAGACATGCCTAAATCTCTCTTTGAAAAAACTTTACTAGGAAGAGTTTGAAAAAAAATTTTAAGGGAGTGTCAGAAGCAAACTTTCTTCCTTCACGTACCTAATTTTTTTTAGATGGTACCATATGCAATCCCCACTTTCCACTTCCTCCCAACCTAGATTGTCTTGATGTAGGTAAGAAGCATTGAGTGTTAGAATTTTTAAAAATCACAATATTATACAAATATTAGACTTTTATTGCTTTTTAATGGGAATGTCCATCTGCATACAGTATAGGTTATAACACTTTCTAATATACATATATTATTCCATAGTTTTGAGAATTTCTTTTATATAAATAGACATCAGGCTATTTCATCTGCAGAGTGTTTTATCTGGCTTCAAAATCAGTGCCTTGTCATTAGCAAACTTCACTTACTAGTTTTAGTCAAGTCTGAGCTGCACAATGGTTGAATTGGTGACTATTATATTTGTTTAACTGCTGTAAAGTAAGTTTGCAACAATAGGTGCTTGCACTTAAATAGGCCTGCAGAGCGTTGGTGCCCTATCAATCATGCAGAGATTTCCCTCCTGCTGTCTCCTCTGATGGACAATTCTGCTGATGTGGATATTCAAAAAGAAGGGATCAGGAAGAACAGATGATGGATAAAGACAATCTTCTGTCTTGAGAGGAAATCGGAGAAATCCCTTTAAGGAATTTCTTTGTCATGGTGTCAGAAGATTAATTATGCTCGTGTGAGAACAGCTTTCTCATTGGGTGAAAAGAGACATTATCCTTCTGACTTGTGACAGAAGATTTTTCAAAGAAAGAGAGTTAAAGATTTCAGCTGCTCTGAAATCTTATTCTGTTGTCTTCTAAGAATCCTCCAAGACCCCTGGATTACATCCATGACATTGTGATATTCAAGGAGTAATGAATGAATCTGGAATTTTTGTTTCAAGCAACTCCTCCTCCTATTCCTCACGCAGATCTTCAGAAAGCTTAATACCTGAGTTTGTATGTCAGCTTTAAAAATAACATAATAATGTAGGTGATAACTTATTACAAACCAGGAACAGCTTCTTATTGTTAGTGATACGGCAGAGGAGACATAGGCAGTACAACGAAAAATTGTACAGAAGATTAATAAACACCGTTTTTAACAAGGCAATGAATTCTGTAATCTGAAAAGGTATCTTTAAAATATTCAACTTTTAGTTGTACGATTTAATTTAATTGTAAATAGTGATAATATTTAAGATATTTACATTCCTCACAGACACTCTGAACAAAATAAATTGGTATTCTGAAAAACCTTTGAAAGTTAGAGACTCAAATACTTACCTAGCAGGGGAGATACTATGATCATGAAAGTTAGAGACTCAATATATTTCATGGAACATAGGAATAGTAAAATTGTTCCAAATAACTTTTCCAGATAACTGAAACTTCAAAACTTAAAAAAAAAATTTTTTTTCAGAGAAAAAGTCTTCCTAAAATTTATTAGTTAGTACTCTGCCTTTTAAATAATGCACATTAACTGATGTGCATTATTTAACTTTTAAATGCACAAACTTTTAAATAATGCACAGGGTCATAAATAAGATCTGCTGTTGTACTGCATTGAAATACAGAGTTACCCTCAGGGACTGTTGAAGCATTTAGCATTTAGGGTTGTTTGCCTCTGTGCTAAGTGGTCTGAGCAGCCCTATTTTTATTCTGACTGTCATTTTTTATACAAATGGAGTCTCTTCCCTTCAGGTGAGTTACCTCTTGTCCCTAGAATATGTGTATCATGTTGCTGGTAAAGGGCTATTTTGCTTTATACCTGAGGGTAAGCCTGTACCTTCAATACAAATCAGTTCCATTTATTTTCTTATTCCACTGTAAAAAAAAAAAAAATTTTTTTTTTTTTTGAAATGGAGTCTGGCTCTGTTGTTCAGGCTGGAGTGCAGTAGCACAATCTCGGCTTACTGCAACCTCTACTTCCCAGGTTTAAGTGATTCTCCAGCCTCAGCCTCTTGAGTAGCTGAGATTACAGGTGCCTATCACCACGCCCAGCTAATTTTTATATTTTTAGTAGAGATGGGGTTTCACCATGTTGCCCATGCTGATCTTGAACTACTGACCTCAAGTGATCTACCTGCCTCGGCCTCCCAAAGTGCTGGGATTACAGGCGTGAGCCACCATGCCCAGCCTATCACTGTAAAAATTCATTTTTGGCCAGGTGCAGTGGCTCAACACCTGTAATCCCAGGACTTTGGAAGGCTGAAGCAGAAGGATCACTTGAGCCCAGGAGTTCAAAACCAGCCTGGGCAACATAGTGAGATCTCATATCTACAAAAAGTTAAAAAATTAGTTGGTCGTGATGAAATACACCTGTAGTCCCAGCTGCTTGAGAGGCTAAAGTGGGAGATCACTTGAGCCCAGGATGCAGTGAGCCATGATCGCACCACTGCCCTTCAGCCTGGGTCACAGACACACACACACACACACACACACACACACACACACACACACTCTCACTCTCTCTGTCTCTCTCTCTCTCTCTCTCATTTCTGGGTACCTAACTGGTTCTAGGCTAGGTAGTAGAGGTTTCTCAGAAGTCTGAGGTCTGGAAGGAGGTATTACTGTGTGCATACATATATACCCTCACCTGCATGCACATGTAACTGGTTTCATTTATTAACTGTATTAATTGCATAGTGATAGTGATACAATATTTCCATGAGGTATAATTATTAGTTACTCTGCGAATATATCACCAGGGTCATACTTTTATATCAGAGCCTTAAGAATAGATTTTTAGTCTGGATTCGGTGGCTTACACCTATAATCCTAATACTTTGGGAGACTGAGGTGGGAGGATTGCTTGAGGCCAGGAGTTCAAAAGTAG
Source organism: Cacajao melanocephalus (assembly GCA_963573385.1). Classification (NCBI taxonomy): domain Eukaryota; kingdom Metazoa; phylum Chordata; class Mammalia; order Primates; family Pitheciidae; genus Cacajao; species Cacajao melanocephalus. The sequence continues at coordinate 17,526 of CAUYLG010002505.1, forward strand.
CATAGGCCACATAGCAAGACCCCGTCTCTACAAAAAATTTAAAAATTAGCTGGATGTGATGGCATATATCCATAGTCCCAGCTACTTGGGAGACTGAGGCAGAAGAGTTGCTTGAGCCTGGGAGGTTAAGGCTGCAGTGAGTCATGGTTGTGCCATTGCACTCCAGCCTGGGTGATTGACTGAGCAAGACCTTGCCTAAAAGAAAAAAAAAGTAAATTTCTAGTGATTGTACCACTTTAGATACTTCTTCCCTACCTTTCCTAGGGCCCCAATATTACTGTTGTGAAATGGTAGTCACACCTTGGTTTTAAGTATAAATGAACTATTAGATTCCTCAAGATAAAAATCATTAAAATGTGTATTAAATATTAGCTATACTAGTAATTGTACGTTTTGCAATAACTATAGTAATCGTAGGATCAGATTCAGATTTTTTGAGAGTTTATAGCCAAGACCAAGTGAGTGAGTCTTATTTTAATTCACACTTGGTATCAGTATCTGGGTAAATAGATTTAAGTTCAAAATTTACAATTCTTGAGTTTTGAGTAGGATCTAAACTTTATTATCAGTTCCATGTCTGGTCTGAGTTTTTTGAAGATGATAAACTAAAGTGATGGTTTGTGTTTAAGAAACAATTCCAGGAAAATAATAGTCCAAAAAGGTAAATGCAGTCTTTTTTCTCCTTCCTTCGTGAAGAGGGAATTGATGGTTCTGTTACATTTTGTCTTAATGGATAAAAAAATCACCCCATTTTGATCCTTTTGCACTCTCTTTTAACAGCTTTGAGAAGGCTTTAATTAAAATTGGAGGTAATTCATCTTGGTGACATAGAACATTTGAAGAAAAAAGTTTACTAATTAATAAAAAATATAGCCAGTTACAGAAAATGTTTTTTTGTCTTTGTGAGTCTGCCATTAAAAAAGAAAATTAATTTATCACCCCACCAGCTGTATGAATTCAATGGAAAAGAACTTTGGGTTTTCTCCTTTCTAAACTCTTGCTAAGTTGTTCTGGCAGTAAATAAAATTGGGTCATTTGTACCTAACATATATTACTGATGCTCCATTAATCTTAGTGACGGTGTTTTCTCTTTCCCTGTAATAAGCAGGACAGTGGGTTATTATGAGAAAAGAGGAGATGGTAAGCATTTTTTAAATGACTGTTTAATAGGAAAAAGCCATTTAATACTTTGCAGCCTAGCCTTTTTGATAATGGATACATAATCAAAATACCCATGATTGTTTTCTGTTATTCTTTATATTATTTATTAATAGCATATCATACCTTTAGCCTTAAGAAGAATGTTTCAACAATTTGTGAAGAAGATCATGTGTGTCTTTGAATATGTATCAAGAAACTCTTCATTCCAAAAACAAATGGTTTGTAAGACCAAAATAGTCTGAGAAGATAGAGGAATCAAGGACAAAATATTTTTTTATTTTTTGGTATTTTGTTTTACATGTAAAAGCTCTATCACACTGCTTCTTAATACAGAATGATTAAGAGGAAAATTAACTTCAGACTTGAGAGTTTCTCAGCTGTTGGGTGTTTAAACTAATCTTATGAAGGCCTTGATTATAGCCTCTATAATGTGTTTTGCATTTCTTAAAATAATTCCCTTATTAAATCATTCTTCATTCTCTCATTGAGAGGATGCTAGATGAGGAAGGCTGCACTGATGTATCCTCTTGGTCTCCTCTGTTAGTGGCAGGTTTTAAAGGTTAAACTAGCTACAGGTGAAATGTAATCACTAGTGGTTTGGTACCTTTCCAGATCCCATTGGAAACTGTAATAACCAACTCTGTTCTTTTGTAAAGAAAAAAGAAAACTCATTCCCTGAGTAGTATGGAATGGGAAGCAACCACCCTCTTCTTCCCTCTTACTTAAATAAACAAACTAAATGGAAAAATAAACTTTACTTCACATCTGGTAGAAAGCTTCCTCTTCTGTTGTAAGTTCACATGCTCCCTTTGCTGTGCCTGGCCCTGTGAACCAGGTGTCTCCCTTCCTTCTGTGAAGTGACTTGTGTAGCTGCCATAAGGAGAGACCCTGATAGCTTTACCAATAATCCAATAGTGTTATTATATAGCAGTAAGCAAAATAAATCCCTCAGCATTGGGGATGACATTGGATGACATTCGCCCCAGCTGCCCGCATACCTTTTAGTAGTAAAGCGACAGGACCTTATGACAGTAATGCTGCAGGAAAACTTTGAATAAGCACACAAATTCTGCTTATTAGTGGGTCCCCCACTAATGTGACTAATTTCACTTTATACAGTGATGTTTCCCTTTGTGGCATACACTAACTTTAGCAAGCCAGAGCAGGATGCTGCAGGCAGCGGCACCATGATTTCACAGGCACATTGGCATTTACTTACCACCAGTATGCTGATAGTGGTCAGAATTTATCTTTGCTGACTCCCCATGCATCTTTCTACACCCTACCAACCCCCTCCAGCCTTTATGCTTCTGGATCACTTTATCAGAACTCTCCTCCTTTCTGGTTTATCCTTCTCTAGTGAAATACTTCAGTAATTGGTATTCAATAATGTGATTTTACTGCTTAACTTTTCCATAAAATGAGGATGTCAAGTCTCATTTGCAGCTTCCTTAACCTCAGAATCCCACAGACTTAATGTCTCTTATTGCATAGTTGCACATTCCACAGTGTTTTTTATAGGAACACATACCCTCATGTAATGTAGGATCCAGTGATGATTCTTGAAAGCTTCTTTAAAAGCTATTTTAGGAGAAAAAGTGAAATATAAAACTTACAGGAATCTTTTTTCTTCAGATCCTATGCATGCTGTTGAATCTCAGTGATTTTTTGAGGTTTTATTTCTCTTGAAGTTGTTGGGATTCTTTTGCTGTTTTCAGTGTTTTGATATTTTTTTTTAGGTTTTATAATAAAGAGCCTAGTTGATAAACAGTGTTTAATCATGTTTAGTGTTCTTGTTCCATGATAGTGCTAGCCTGAGAGGAAACGGTAAAGGTCAAATGCTGCAGGCATCCAAGAAGTGATGGAGAGTGGATGTGCTGCTCATCCCAGGACCGAGTTGCTGCTGTTGTGGCAAAATGGCCTTTGGAAACTCTCTGGTGCTTATGAGTACCCTTCTTGAGGAATTCTGAGCACGTTGTGAACAGACCACAGAATGGCAAGGGGCTTAGGAGGCACCATAACTTACTTGTTTCCATTTTGCGAAGGAGGAGATAGAAGCACACTGCAGTTAATTATCCAGTTCTAAAGTCAGACAGTGAGAGGTCTTTTTAAAAACGCTTTTCTTTTTTTCTCCTTTCTTTTTAATATGTTTGGTTAATCCTTAGAAATAACCATTTCATTTAATAATTATACATAATTTTGATCTCTTTCTTAATTCAAATAAGTGATTTTTCAAACTCTAATGCCATAGAATCGAGCTTAGGGCTGCCTGTTTGCTAAATCCATCAACACTTTCTGGGGTGTTCAAAATGCAGACTCCTGAGTCTTTTCCTAGACCCACTGACTCATGAATCTCTGAGAGGGGATAAGAGCTCTACATGGCAACAGTGTTCCTCAGGTGATGCTGATGTAGTCCTTGAGCCTAGACTTTGTGAGAAACACTGATCTAAAATACTGAATATAAAGGCTGTTTCATTGCTTCTCGGTCTTTTGGCCAAGATCAGGTGTAAAGGGTGTTTCATTGGCCACAACAGTCTCATCAGGGAAAATCAGTAGAAATTCCAAAGAGATTTTCTATTCTGTTATATTCACATCAAATATAGCCCATGCTGTAGCAGTTACTGAAGCAAATGGAAATATCTGTTCTATTCCTCCTTGCTATAATTAGTTTATAATTCAGCACTTTCTACCACCACCATCACTGTCAGACCAGCTAAATGACTTTCAGAGCCTGTCTCTTGGCACCAGGCCTCTGGGCTGACCCACTCCACCCCACTTGTCTGTTAATTGTCTTCATCCACAGCTGTGATCACTTGTTTCTCCATGCTGTCTCTTCCTAGGATTTTCCTATGTTTCTTCACTTTTTACCCCAAAATAAAAATAAGTTGTTTTTCAACTTAAGCCACCAGCCCACATATCTCAACTTCTTTAGGAGGTTCTTTATATTTTACTTCTCAACAGAGATTTCCCAAGGCAGGTAACAGAATGAAAGGTTATAAAGGAGAGTGAGGATCATATCCGTGGATAAAAAAAATTACCAGTTTGAATTAGGTTTTAAATTTATCTTATGAGGCCAGGTGCAGTGACTCACGCCTGTAATCCTAGCACTTTGGGAGGCCGAAGCGGGCAGATTACCTGAAGTCAGGAGTTCCAGACCAGCCTGGCCAACATGGTGAAACTCCATCTCTACTAAAAATACAAAAATTAGGCTAGGTGTGGTGGCTCACGCCTGTAATCCCAGCACTTTGGGAGGCTGAGGCAGGTGGATCACGAGGTCAGTAGTTTGAGACCAGCCTGACCAACTTGGTGAAATCCCATCTCTACTAAAAATACAAAAAATTAGCTGGGTGTGGTGTCAGGCGCCTGTAATCCCAGCTACTTGGGAGGCTGAGGCAGGAGAATTGCTTGAACCCGGGAAATGGAGGTTACAATGAGCTGAGGTCACATCACTGCACTCCAGCCTGGGTGACAGAGTGAGACTCTGTCTCAAAAAAAAAAAAAAAAAAAATTAGCTGAGCATGGTGGCGGGCACCTGTATTCCCAGCTACCCAGAAGGCTGAGGCAGGAGAATCACTTGAACCTGGCAGGTGGAGGTTGCAGTGAGCTGAAATCGCACCTTTGCACTCCAGCCTGGGCAACAGAGGCAGACTTCATCTCAAAAAAAAAATTACCTTATTAGAAAATCTGAAATTTAAAAGGCACATAGTGGAGTCAGAATGTATTTAATTGTATAGAATCATGTAAGAGTGGACTCGGAATTCCATATTGTTTCTTCAATTCTAAGCCGGTTTTAGGCTGTCACCATGACCTCAGATATTTCTAATCAGGGATTTTCACAATTTATGTCATTGAAATCATGTTTAACCAACCTAGCATTAGTTATTTCTCTTTTAAATTTTGAATTTTGATTAAAAATTTTGATTACAGTTTGAACCACTTTACATATTCTTTTCTGTGACTATAGAAAATATAGTGTGGCTTAGCCTGAAAAGCACATGATATAGAGTTTAAAGGACATAGGTTTGAGTCTCAGCACTGCTAACTTTCTTGAACAAGTCACTCAACCTTTTCGAGTCTGTTTTCTCATGTAATGAATGAAAGGCTGTATCTCAGAATGTCATTATAAGAATTAAGCAAAGCAAAGTGTATCAGAGCTTTCAATGCAGTTCTGATATGTTGTTTATAAAACTTTGGTTAATTTAAACATTGGTTATGTCTAATGATAATTAGGAAACCTCTTTGAATCTTAAACTAAGATAACATTTTGTGAGTCTATTATGTTCATAAGGTTTTTCTTGAACAACCTAAAATAATCACATTCCTACAAAGATCTAGAACCTATAACAATATAATTGTTTTCACTTTTATTCTGATTGCCTTTTACAGTGGATACTTTATTGACAAACCCCAACTGCAACTCACCTCTCTGGCAGCTACCTAAGTAATATGGGTTTATTTGTGTCTCTATTTTTGCTTCATTTGTTTGCTTCTAAGATCCCTCCCGGTTCAGGCCATGCTCCTTGCCCCCACCCGCAGGATCTGATGCTACAGGAATCTAATTGTGGTACCACTACCACAACGCCTCATAGCAACACAATAGAAAAACATTGGTTTTGGAGTCAGAGGACATGCATTTGAGTATCAGTATTTGGTTACTTATGAGTGTGGTAATTTTATAAAGATTAACAAAAATATTAATAATATACTTGAAAGAACTCTGCAAAGTAGAGAAGTGTGTTCTTCCCATGGTTAGGGATTTATATAAGGAGGAGTAGTAACATTTGTTACACACCTAATATATGCAAGGTGCTTCACATACATTATCTTCTTTACTATAAAACTATGAATTAGGAGATATTATATCCATTTTACAGATAACTAGCCTCAAGCTACATGATTATGAAGTATTTTTGAAGCATGATCACCACTGCCTGTCTTGGCTTTCAGAGCAGTAATGATCAGGCCATTTTTGGTCCTGCCTTGGCTACCAAGAAGAGAGAAAAGGAGTAGATGAGAAAATGGGAGGAGACACTCTTATGTTTCAGTCAGCTAATAAAGAGCTATCTGAGAAATTGCGCTAGTCACTGACTTGATAAGATAGATATTTGCCACTTGTCTTTGTAACAAAACTGGAAAGACAAGAGAGGTCACAGCACTGGCAAGAGTATCTCCAGTTGAAAGTTTGTGGTGGGGAGCCATGCCCTTCATCTGTAGTCATCTTAAAATATGACTCAGCCACAAGTCTCTTGATTTCTGTACTTCCCTTGTCCTCTGTCAAACAAATGTGATTGCAAGTGCTCACTGCAGTCTGGGCACAAGAGATCTTCCCACATCAACTTCCAGGGTAGCTGGGACTACAGGCATGCACCACCGCACACCCTGATAATTTTTTAAAATATTTTGTACAGACAGATTTTTGCTATGTTGCCCAGGCTGGTCTCAAACTCCTGGCTTCAAGTGATTCTCCCACCTTAGCCTCCCAAAGGACTGGGATTATAGGTGTGAGCCAGTACACCGAGCTACTTATTATAATTTTTAAACCTAAAGGAGTGGTGAAGCTAACAAGCATTTTGGAGTTTATACTCACAGTATTTTTCCAGTGTTTTTCTGCTTGAACACAAATGAAGTGAAAGCTTTCACCTGGCCTGAAAGCTTCAGGTGACACCAGTCCATTAGGTGTAAAGTCTTTCCTTACATATCATTACAGCCTTGCTTGTGATCCTTTTAGCTTTGACAAAACAATGGGAGTATCTTTCAAAGGGAAAGTGGGAGCTGAACTGCTTTTGTTGGTGGTGAGGGGTCATTGTTATAATCAGACAAAACTGGGGAGATATGATGAGAAATTAATTTCCTGAGAATAGAAATTACAGGGAAAGGTTTTCATTATTAAACCTCAATTTTGGCTTTAGGGTTTTATGATTAGCATTTAAGTTATTAGAACCATTTTTGTCTATTTGCTTATAGTGTGTCTAAATGCATTTGTAAAATTTCATACTGATTGATGGACTGAATGATGAAATGATGTCTACAACAAATTTTAATGTCATTACAGACCTTTAAAATGTTAAGATGAAAAGAGAGAAAGGCCAGTGTGTCTGGTTAGTGAATTTTGGTCATGAACGTGTTATATTCAAGAACCATCCTTAGGTCCTTGTTCTAGGCTTCACTGCCTCAAACACAACTTATATGGGATTTTTTTTTTCTGTAATAATTACTCTTAAGCACCTGATGATCTAATGAAGACAGTTTCTTAATGTGCCAAAATGAGTTCTTTGTATCTTATTTGAATCTTCTGTTGCTTTAAGCTAATCTGCTTTAGGGTTCTCAAATCCAAGCATTTTACAATACAGGCTCTAGTAATGGCATTCATTTGGAATGCTGCCTTTTGTTTACTAGCTTTACCAGACGCTCAGTGCTTCCTTTGGTCATCTGGTGTCTTCACTAATGTGATTTGTACTTCTAGGCTCTGTAGGTAGCCATGAGCCTTTATAAGTGAGATTTACAATGGGACTCACCACCCTGGCTGCTAATGAAGGCAGCCACAGGGATTTCATTTTGTTTTTTCATCTGTCCCCCAAAAGAGTGGAGGAAAATTGTGCTCTGGGTTTTTGAATTCTCCTTGTTTTCCATACAATTTTTACAATTGATTTACTAACCACCATGCAGAAATACAAATATTTTTGTTTAGGAGTCAGAATGTTTCATCTCCCAGCCCCTCATGCTAATCATTAGAATTGTTTATTATTGAACCTGAAAAGAATAAAGTGAAGTCTCTGTTTAAACTCAACCAATTGGCATTTTACCTTCATCTGTTTTTGTCTTTCAGGAAGATTTTTGACCAATTTGGTTGTTTAAAAAATAAAAAGTGTGTGACTGGGCACCTTGGATTCTGGTAACAGTCTTGCTATTTAGTACCTAAGTCATGGACACTTTTTTGGTTTTTTATCTGGGTGAAAAAGAGGTTAGTTAGCAAGGTACATACAAGAGCCAAGAAGATGTTTATATTCATCTAGCTTTCTTTTTCATTTCCATAGTGAACTAAAGTGCCCCGATTGGATTTGCCAGTAAACCTACCATTGAAAAACAACCTTGTATCTGATAAAATGTCTTGTCTAGCTGTCAAAGCAATAAATAAAAAATGTTAGTGTCATCATTTTAGAAATGATGTGCTTTCTAGATTATAACCCAATTTTAGATAGAGAGGGATTTGCCCATTTCCAATAGGGAAACGCAGAGCCCATGTATTATTGTGCTTCAGAAGACAGTGGTTCTCAGGTGTGGTTTAAAGGTCTCCCAAAGGTCATGGAATCTTTGGATTACACAGCAAGAGAGGACATAAGCAATTATTGGATTCAGTCCATTCAGTTTTACTAATGAGGATCAAGAAGCCTAGAAGTGCTTAGTAGTTTGTCCATGGTCACAGAATTTATAGAGCTGCCAGTACAGCCCAAACTCCAAAGACAAAATGGCCACATACCAGGGTGGACATGTCCTCACTACCTCTTAATGAAACACAGGGAGCAGAAGGTTGAGGAGAGAGATTGTTTTTTTGTTTGTTTGTTTTTTTGAGACAGAGTCTCGGTCTGTCACCCAGGCTGGAGTGCAGTGGCACCATCTTGGCTCAATGCAACCTCCACCTCCAGGGTTCAAGCGATTCTCCCACCTTAGCCTTCTGAGTAGCTGAGACTATGGGCATGTGCCACCTCAGCCTCCCAAGTAGGTGGGACCACAGGCATGTGCCACCATGCCCGGCTAATTTTTGTATTTTTAGTAGAGACTGGTTTGACTGTGTTGGACAGGCTGGTCTCGAACTCCTGACCTCAAGCAATCCATCCACCTTAGCCTCCCAAAGTGTTGGGATTACCAGGGGTAAGCCACCATCCCTGGCCTGGAGTGTTAATTCCAGGTCTGACCACTTAAAAATCACTGCTTGATAGGGTTAGACATTTGGCTAGTTTCTCCATTGCAACTGACAGATTAAAGTCAATCCCATCTCACAGATGTTGTACTGAGGTGATGCTCCTGCAAAGGTGTTGAAGCTACAGTTCCTCCCTTCTGGGAGTTTACAGTTTAATCTGGAAATAAAACAAGTATACTAGTAGTACTGTGTGAGTTGGTGGTAATAAAAATGATACAAAACACACACTGTGACTCTAAAGATTTCAAAGTCTAAAGGAAAGATGGATTTTAACAGAACATTATAGGCAAGGTGTTAATAGCTGGTCAAAAGGTAAATTTAGGGTGCTCTGGGAACTCACAGGCAAAGTCTTAAGTCAGACTGTAAGAAATGAAAGAAACTTACAGTAAAATGCTGGCTAGTGTTCCTATTCTTGAGTTGGTGATTGCTACTGGAGAAAATCCCTCGTCATTGCAGACTGATATCACTCTAAATTCATTTTCCCTATCCCGAAATGCCACCTAAGGATATCTTTGACTGCCCTTGGCTGAGTTCCTTTCCTTTTTATCTAATCAATTATTCCAAATCTATCCCATTTGCTAAAAGCCTATACCCACCTGCCCCTTTCTCAGCAGGCTGCTCCTCTCACTTGTAGGAATCCCTGAAGAGCTCCAGTAATTGCCTTGACTTTAGCTAACCCTAAGTACTAGTGAAGCCACATTCTTTCTCTCCAACCCTGGCTTCCCTTGCACTTTAAACCCTATCAGATTACTGCTGGATATTTCCATTTGGATGTTTCACAGCCATTTCAAAACCCATATGTCTCATCTTTGTCCAGAAACCTCACCTTCTTTCTTAGGGTTCCCTGAATCAGAGAAGGTACCATCATCCACCCCATTTTGCCTGAAAAAAAGAATTACTCTGACTGGAACATGCTATATGCAGAAAGTATGTCCAGGTAGGATGCTGCAGTAATCCTTCTCATAGTCTTTAACACATTATATATAATTGTATGAGAAATGGCATTGTCAGGTAATTAAAAACATGGCTTTGAAGTACGATGGATCTGTGTTTGATTCCTGGCACCATCACTTATCAGTCATCTGTATGACCTTGAGCCAATTATTAAACTTTCTAAGACTGGGTTACCTCATCTGAAAGATGGAGACCATAATAATACTTACAGGCCAGGCATGGTGGCTCATAGCTTTAATCCCAGCACTTTGGGAGGCTGAGGTCAGGAGTTCAAGACCAGCTTGGCCAACATGGTGAAACCCATCTCTACTAAAAATATGAAAATGAGCCGAGCATGGTGGCGTGTGCCTGTAATCCCAGCTACTCGAGAGGCTAAGACAGAAGAATCACTTGAACCTGGGAGGGAGAGGTTACAATGAGCCGAGATTGTGCCACTGCACTCCAGCCTTGGCGACAGAGTGAGACTCCATCTCAAAAAAAAGAAGGAGGAAATCCTTACAGGGTATTCTGGGGATTAAATGAGATCTCACATATGAAGCATTAATCATAGGTATCCCTAACTAAGATCAAGTAGCGCAAAGATCATTTAGATAATTTCTTACTCACTTCTGTGTCTGCCTGAGCTGACACTAAGAAGGCACTCAGTAAATACTTGTTGAATGAGAAAACGATGTAGTTGCATGCCTAGATTAAACTACTGACAATAGAGATGGAGAAAAGAAGCAAAGCAAGGCAGAGACCTAGGCGTCTTCCTTAATTACTTCCCCATGTCATCAATCAGTAATTCCCACTGATTTAATTCCTAAATATTTCCCAGGCTCATCCAGTCCTCTGTAATCCTCCCATAACTGCACACACACAGGCTATTATGACCACTCACCAGGACTGTAGTAGAAATTTCTAAACACTCTCCCTGCATCCTGTTTTACTTCCTTGTGAGCCCCTAGCAAACTGCCACTGGGGAAATCTGTTCAAAGCTAAAATGCGAACATGTCATTTCTTTGCTTAACATCCATTCTCAGCTATCTTTTATCTACAGGATCTAGTCTCAGCTCTTCAGACCTAGGCTACATTTCCATCTTTCTTTCCTGCCACACCCTGTCTCACACTTGGGAGTCTAGACCACAATTACTTGGTCTTGGTCTTATCTTCTGAACATACTGTGCTATTTCATGTCTTCATGCTTCTAAGAGGTTCTGCTTATTCTTGTTCTTTCCACAGCCTCTTCTCTTGTCCTAATTAGGTTTATATTTGTCTGCAAATGACAGAAAAACTGAAACAGCAAGTTAGAAGTTTCTTTTTTCTCAGCATAACATTTGGAGGTAACAGTCCAAGACTGATAAAGCATCTCTGCTATCATCAGGGACCCACAGTCCTGTCCTGTGCTTCTGCCATCAGTGTATGGCTTCCGTCCTTGTTCTCTCTTCTCTGCCTACTCTAGGACCTTATTCCATTAGTCATCACCTCTTCCTTTTCTTTAAGGAAAGAACCTTATCCTGCAAGCATCCCTCCTTCTAATTATTTCCTTCTGCCATTATACCTTTCTGACAATTACCAACCTATTTCCACTCTCATTCACCACACTTACTTCTTGAAAAGATAATCACATACCATGGCACATTTTCATTCCTGATCCTATTTGACTTCTCCTACCTTTTAAAACTGTCTACCACTGGCCAGGCATGGTGGCTCACACCTGTAATCCGAGCACTTTGGGAGGCTGAAGTGGGCGGATCACGAGGTCAGGAGTTTGAGACCAGCTTGACTAATATGATGAAACCCTGTCTCTAATAAAAATTAAAAAAAAAAAGAAAAGAAAAAAATTAGCTGGATGTGGTGGCGTGCACCTGTCATCCCAGCTACTCCAGAGACTGAGGCAGGAGAATCGCTTGAACCCGGGAGGCAGAGGTTGCAGTAAGCTGAGATCGTGCCACTGCACTCCAGCCTGGGCAAAGGAGTAAGACTCCGCCTCATAAAAACAAAAAAAACAAAAACTGTCTACCACTGAACAGTCTGACCAATATGTTGAAACCCAATCTTCACTAAAAATGTAAATATTAGCTGGGCATGGTGCCGGGTGCCTATAGTCCTGACTACTAGGGATGCCGAGACAGAAGAATTACTTGAACCCAGGAGGCAGAAGTTGCAGTGAGCCTGAGGTCGCGCCACTGCACTCCAGACTAGGCGGCAGAACAAGACTCTGTCTTTAAAAAAAAAAAAAAAAAGACCGGGGGCGATGGCTCACTTCTGTAATCCCAGCACTTTGGGAGGCTGAGGTGGGTGGATCACCTGAGGTAGGGAGTTCGAGACCAACCTGACTGACACGGAGAAACTCCATCTCTACTAAAAACACAAAATTAGCTAGATGTGGTGGTGCATTCCTGTAATCCCAGCTACTCGGGAAGCTGAAGCAGAATTGCTTGAACCCGGAAGGCAGAGGTTACAGTGAGCCGAGATCTCTCCTTTGCCCTCCACCCTGGGCAACAAGAGCGAAACTCCATCTCAAAACAAAACTGTCTACCACCTTCCGTTTCTCCAGACTCTCTTGTCCCTCAGCTTTCACCACACTGTTCTGCCCCTGGCTCCCTTCCTGCTTCTCCTGCTGCTCCTTCTCCATCTGCTTTGCTGGTTTTCCTCTTTGTTTGACTTTTTTTTTTTTTTTTTTTTTTGGAGACTGAATCTTACTTTGCCACCCAGGCTGGAGTGTAATGGTGTGATGTCGGCTCACTGCAACCTCCACCTCCTAGGTTCAAACGATTCTTCTGCCTCAGCCTCCCAAGTAGCTGGGATTACAGGAACCTGCCACCACACCCGGCTAAATTTTGTATTTTTAGTAGAGATGGGGTTTTGTCATGTTGGCCAGGCTGGTCTTGAACTCCTGACCTCAGGTGATCCACCCACTTCAGCCTCCCAGAGTGCTGGGATTAAGCGTGAGCCACCATGCCCAGCCCCTTTGCTTGACTCTTTTTTTTTTTTTTAAAGATGGGGTTTCACCCTGATGGCCAGGTTGTTCTTGAACTCCTGACCTCAGGTGATCCACCCACCTCGGCCTCCCAACGTGCTAGGATTACAGGCGTGAGCCACCGCGCCTGGCCTGCTTGACTCTTAAATGGCAGTGTTTCTCATGGATTCCTCCTGGACCCTCTCTCACTCCACATACTTCTCCCATCTAGGCAGTCACTAGGTAATCTCACCAGTGTCAAAAGCAGCCAGGCACAGTGGCTCACACCAGTAATCCCAACACTTTAGGAGATTTAGGTGGGAAGATCAGTTGATTCGAGGAGTCTGAGATCAGCCTGGGTAACATAGTGAGACCCCATCTCTACAAAAAATTTAAAAATCAGGCTGAGCATGGTAGATGGAGATTGTACCTAATCAGGGCTGGATGGAACAGAGAAGAGAAGCCTTTTCATTGTGCAGTAAGAAATTCAGGACTTGATCTCAGGATGTGAGGACTTTAGGAGGCCCTGGAGACAGAGGTCAGCCACACAGATGGCCACTATGGGCACTGGAGTTTTTTTGTTGTTGTTGTTTTGAGACAGGGTCTTATTCTGTCACCCAGGCTGGAGTGCAGTGGTGCAATCATGGCTCACTGCCACCTGCACCTGCTTGGCTCAAGTATTGTCCCACTTCAGCCTCCAGAGTAGCTGAAACTACAGGCTCATGCCAACATGCCTAATTTTTAATTTTTTTTTAGATGGAGCCTTCCTCTGTTGCCTAGGCTGGAGTGCAATGGTGCGATCTTAGCTCACTGAAACCTCTGCCTCCCGAGTTCAAGCAATTCTCCTGCCTCAGCCTCCTGGGTAGCTGGGATTACAGGTACATGCCACCATGCCCAGAAACCCCATTTCTACTAAAAATTTTTGTACTTTTAGTAGAGATGGGGTTTCGCCATGTTGGCCAGCCTGGTCTCCAACTCCTGACCTCAAGTGATCTGCCTGCCTCAGCCTCCCAAAGTGCTAGGATTATAGGGGTGAGCCACCGTGCCTGGCCAGAAACTTTTTTGTCTGGTCTCTAATCAACTTTTCACATTCCACCAAAGTTACCTTTTATGTTTTAAAACATCTAATTATGTTAATTTCTTTTTTGAAAACTTTCATTGGCTTTCTCCTGCTTGTAGGATTAAATTCAAATTCCTAATTTAGCATATAAGGTTCCTTATAGAAACTGGCTCCATCCTATTTTTAAAAATTTTTTTTCTCTTGCCACTCAGTGTCCACCCCACCTAATCATGCACCCAACAATTGACTCAATTAACTTCAGTATTTTTTTTTTGTAGATTGAGTCTCACTCTGTCACCCAGGCTGCAGTGCAGTGGTGTGATCTCAGTTTACTGCAACCTCTGCCTCCCAGGTTCAAGCAATTCCCTGCCTCAGCCTCTTGAGTAGCTGGGGTTATAGGCACCTGCCACCACGTCTGGCTAATTTTTTAAATTTTTAGTAGAGATGGGGTTTCACCATCTTGACCAGGCTGGTCTTGAACTCCTGACCTCATGATCCACCCACCTTGGCTTCCCAAAGTGCTAGGATTACAAGCATGAGCCACCCATGCCCGGCCCTAACTTCAGTATTTCTAAAATACCCTATGTCTTTGATAGTCTGTTCTGTTGACCTGTGAGGTCCTCCTAATTGTTTGATGAATTCCTACTTTATCCTTTAAAGCAGGGGTCCCCAACTCCTGGCCACATGGCCTGTTAGGAACTGGGCCAGCACAACAGGAGGCGAGCCTTGGGCAAGCGAGCATTAACACCTGAGCTCCGCCACCTGTCAGATCAGTGGTGGCATTAGATTTTCGTAGGCTCCCAAAACCTATCGTGAACTCTCGTATGTGGGATCTAGATTGCATGCTTGTCATGAGAATCTAATGCCTCATGATCTGTCACTGTCTCCCATCACCCCCAGATGGGACCCTCTAGTTGCAGAAAAACAAGTTCAGGGCTCTCAGTGATTCTACAGTATGGTGCATTGTATAATTATTATATATTACAATGTAACAATAGAAATGCACAAGAATTTTTTTTTTTTTTTTTTTGAGACAGAGTCTTGCTCTGTTTCCAGGCTGGAGTGCAGTGGCACGACCTCAGCTCACTGCAACCTCCGCCTCCCTGGTTCAAGCGATTCTCCTGCCTTAGCCTCCCAAGTAGCTGGGACTACAGGCATGCACCACCACACGCAGCTATTTTTTTTTCTATTTTTAGTAGAGACGGGGTTTCACCATGTTGGCCAGGATGCTCTTGATCTCTTGACCTCGTGATCCACCCGCCTCGGCTTCCCACAGTGTTGGGATCACAGGCGTGAGCCACCTTGCCCAGTCCAGTGCACAATACATGTAATGGGCTTGAATCATCCCCAAACCATCCCCCAACGCTTGGCTGTGGAAAATTGTCTTCCACAAAACCAGTGCCTGGTGCCAAAAAGATTGGGGACTGCTACTTTAAAGCCACCCAAAATGTCACCTCTTCTGTGATATTTCTGTTTCTCCAGACAAAGTTGCTACATCCCTGAGCTTTTACAGTATTTTGTTCTACTTCTAGTGAGCATTTATACATTTACAGTTCTGTCTTTACTTCTAGATAGGGCTCTCTTTGAGATTAGGGACTGCCTTGATCATCATTCCTGGAACAGTTCTCAGTAGTTTCTAGTGAATACATGAATAAAATAATAAAATCAGGGAAACAGAATAGATTTTGCTTCAATAATTATTTACGTTTTACATATTTTGGATGTGTTGAGTTGGCATATTGAGGTTGAGGGGATGGCAGAACACAAAGATGATGTTCCCTAGATTTTTCTAGCTTGGGAGCAGCAACTCAGAAAAGACTTGATGGTCAATTATGTAGATCCAGGAGTCAGCAGCACAGACGATAGGAAACAACTGATTGGATCCCAGGTTTTTCAGGAATGAACTGGAAAAGGTAGAACATCTATAGAAGTGGGGAAAAGATTGTAGTGGGAATCAGGTATGCAGGGAGAAAATCTGTAAACAAGCTTGCTGGAAAAAAAAACCGTTTGACGATTTTGCCTGAGATCCTCTCCCTCCATACCCTATACCCCATATTCCTGCTGGCTACTTCAACCCCATCTTATTTATTCTCATTCTCCTCCTCTGCTGTTTGGAAGAGGGGTAGGGGAGTTTCGGTTTCTGCCCCTTTTGCAATAGCAGGAGAGAATGGGTAAGATGGAAATACATATTTTGTTCCCCTTACAAAATAATCAATACACTGAAAAAGTTTATTTTTAAGCGAAAAATAACATTTATTCAAATAGGGGTTTTTTTCCCCCTTCTAATCTCTTTCTCCCTCTAGTCTACTGTTTTGCTTTATTAGAGCCCTTAGCAAGTGAATTCTGTGTTTTTACACAACTGCTTAACTGGATAATTCAATTATTTAAAAATTAAAACTGTCAACCAGGCACAGTGGCTCATGCCTGTAATCCCAGCATTTTGGGAGGCCGAGGCAGGCGGATCACCTGAGGTAGGGAGTTCAAGACAAGCCTGACCAACATGGAGAAACTCCGTCTCTACTAAAAATACAAAAAATTAGCTGGGTGTGGTGGCACATGCCTGTAATCTCAGCTACTCGGGAGGCTGAGGCAGGAGAATCACTGGAACCCGGGAGGCAGAGGCTACAGTGAGCCAAGATCATGCCATTGTACTCCAGCCTGTGCAACAAGAGTGAAACTTAGTCTCAAAAATAATAATAATAATAATAAATGAAAATAAAAAAATAATCAAAGTGGCTTCCTATGAGGGGAGACTATGAGACAAAGGTTGAAGTAAAACTTTTTACTTTGTTTTCTACTAGATCTTTAATCAGGTAAACATATTTTCTATTCAAGAAAGCTAAAAATAATTATTTTAATCCTTCAGATAGAATTGTTCCTTTTTATACACCTACAGAGGCACAATTTCTATGCCGACTTGATGTAAGTAGGTTTTACCTTAAAAACATTTTAATGATATTTTTATTTCTTAAGTGCTAGCTGTATACCCCAGAACCAGGCTAGGTGATATGGGGATTACAAGGGGAAAGATAAATATGGGCAAAGTAAGAAAAGGATTAGACCAGATGAAGAGTTGAATGAAGGACTAAGATGAATAAAGGCACAACTTGAATAAAGGCACAGAGATGGATGTGGGCTTGTTATTGTTGGGGACGGCAATAAAATCAAATTGAAAGGAACAGATATTACATTCTGGGGTATGATGGGTGATGAGTTTCAATAGGCACAGAAAGATAAAGTTTTCAAACACTAGGTTGTGAAATTTGTGTTTCATCCTACACGTTATCAGTTTCAGACTACTACCTCTATGGTCATGGAAAGTTTTGCAAAGCTTCACATACACAAGCTATTTTAAACAAATTAAACAAATTTGTTGGCTTATGCTAAAAATAATATACGAAGAGGTATTAAAAACAAGCTATATTTATAGTCTTTACTATGTGAACATTCATAAACTACTGTCACAGCACGTTTATCTACAATAAACCTATTGATGTGAAAAGGTACTTGTCATGAAGAAGTCAGTGTTTTGCAATATCAAATGTTCAAAGTCAATAATGGTATTAGCAATAATAATAATAAATACAGGGCTTAATTAAGTTTGCAATGTGCTTTTATATATATATGTATTGTTTATGCACTCTGTTTCCCAGGTTGGAATGCAGTGGGGTGATCTCAGTTCACTGCAACCTCTGCCTCTGGGGTTCAAGCAATTCTCATGCCCCAGCCACTTGAATAGCTGTGATTGCAGGCACACACCACCATGCCTGGCTAATTTTTGTATTTTTAGTAGAGACAGCGTTTCACTATGTTGGCCAGGCTGGCCTTGAACTCCTGACCTCACGATCTACCCTCCTTGGCCTCCCAAAGTGCTGGGATTATAGGCATGAGCCACTTTACCCGGCCTTCTTGTTCAGTATTTTATTAATCACACAAGTCAGCCCTGATTCACAGGAGGTAAGAATCACTGGGGTCCACCTTGGAAGATAGCTACCATAAACTAAACCCTGTGGAACACTAACATTTAGGAAACTGAGAAGCAGCCTATAGATGCAGGAAAACCAGAAAAGCAATGAGATGAAATCCAGCAGAAGTGAAGGAAATTTCAGAAATCTACTTAAAGGCATGTTACATGAGAACTGAATTGCAATGAATCTGAAGATTGCTTTGGGTAATGTGGACATTTAAACAATATTCATTTTTTAAATTCATGAACACAAGATATCTTTCCATTTATTTGTGTCTTCAATTTATCTTATCAATGTGTTATAGTTTTCAGTGTACAGATCTTTCACCTCCTTGGTTAAATGTATTCCTAGATATTTGTTTTAATTTTGTTACTATTATAAATAAGATTTTTTTCCATTTCTTTTTTGGATAATTTGTGGTTAGCATATAGAAATGCTGATTTCGAGGAAAACCAGTTATTGTATGTTGTCACTTATAAGTGGCGCTAAGCTGTGAGGACACAAAGGTGTAAGAATGATATAATGGACTTTGTGGGGAAGGTTGGGAGTCGAGGTGAGGGATAAAAGACTACACATTGGGTACAGTGTACATTGCTCGGGTGATGGGTGCACCAAAATCTCAGAAATCACCACTAAAGAACCTATCCATGTAACCTGCTCACCAAAAACTGTTGAAATAAAATGAAAAGACAATAATTTCACAGAATAAAAAAAAGAATACTGATTTTGTATGTTGATTTTGTATCAACTGTACTGAATTCATTTATTAGTTCTAACAGTTGTTTGGTGCAGTCTTAAGATTTTCTATTTACAAGATCATGTCATCTGCAGAGACCACCATAAACGTTTTCAATCTAGAAGTGTATTACTTTAATCCTCATTTAATGGATAAGGAAACTAAGGCCCAGGGAAGATAGGTGTCTGGACCATGGTTACTCAGGGGCAGAGTTGGGAACTGCACATCTCGAATATCAAAATATTTTCATGCTACATTAATAAGAAATCAAGGGGTGAGGCGCCATGGCTCACCCCTGTAATCCCAGCACTTTGGGAGGCCAAGGTGGGCAAATCATGGGGCCAGCAATTTGAGATCAGCCTGGCCAACATGGTGAAACCCCATCTCTACTAAAAATACAAAAAATTAGCTGGGCATGGTGGCGGGCACCTGTAATCCCAGCTACTTGGGAGGCTGAGGCAGGAGACTCGCTTGAACCCCTGAGGCAGAGGTTGCAGTGAGCCGAGATCACACCACTGCACTCCAGCCTGGCTACAGTGTGAGCGTCCCTCTCAAAAAAAAACAAAAATCAAGAACTACTCAGTCAAGTCTTATTAAAGTTAGTACTCCCTTAGGCATCACTTTTTTTGGTATCAGACTTCAAAGTAATAATATACATTTTATAGCACATTTCTAGTTTTTAGCATTGTCATTTTGAAGTATAGTGTCAGGACTTGAGGAACTGCCTCTCATCTCCGTTCAATTCTCCTAAGACATGATACCTACCAGAAAGGAACTGCTGCTTCTTTGAGGTCTAAATAGCACCTAACAGTCTATTGCACTGAATAAATATTTAATGAAGATTGAATATTTCCTCTGTGGTACATCAATTACTCTTTTTGACTGTCTGAGGAAAGCTTTTTGTTATCATTGTTGTCATGAAGTAGGTTAAGAAATTTGTTTTCCTGAATATTGTTATTAATGCCAGTTTAAATCTTTGTGTTATCTCAAATATAAATCTGAGATTCACTGATCTGGTTGCATGCAATTAAGTAATTTGGTAGGAGGGTTGTTTTTTTCTGGAATTTGTGATATTTAAGGCTCTGAAAATGAAAAATATTTGCTAATGTAATATAAGGGTGTTTGTGGTATATTTTTTAATGGAAGAAATATAAATGTTATTGATAAATATCTCCAAAATTGTGAACAATTATTTCCTTTCAATTGCCAAAGAGTTACATTTTTTGTATTTGAAACTGTCAGTCATATATTTACTTTTCTTAAGTTTTTTTTTTAACTGATATTAGGTTTAAATGAAATACATTTATCTTTGCCTATGGAGTCTCTAAACTTGTGAATTTGGTGAAATAGATTGAACATTTTCAACTGGTAAAATTATATCTCTATAGTTGAATCATTTGGTGCAAGCTGTTAATGTGACATTCAGGTGGAATTTATCAGACTCAATTAGAAAAACTTCTCATTTAGATAAAACAGAAAAAAATGAATAGGTAGGGAAAAGGTTATATATGCTTTTTGTTCTTTTTCCATTCTAGAAAGCAAAATGAACATAATTATGAAATAGTTAAGTCATGCTTAGTGATAAAATAGCCTTCATTTTTAGGGAATAATTTTACTGTTTCACATTTGATGACTTTTGGAATATATATTTCAATTTAAATAATTCTTGACCTTTTTGGTGTTTATTTTACTAGAGGAAAATTGGTTAGTGTATGTGATGACAGTTACAGTACATATTTGATAACAAGGGTAGAATAAATCAGTTGAGTCACGGTGGTCTGTTATTTTTTTCGACCCAGGAGTCTGTGACCTATGAAATCTCCACTTTTTTGGATTTCTTAAGATATTTTACAATGCAGAGATTTAAATTTAGATGAGTACCACACTGCAGGATATTGGCTAATGTGGTCCAAAACATAAAGGATATCAAAGAATACACTGGGGAAAGCTTAAGAAGTTCTGATAACAACATATATGGGAGGAGAGAGGCTATAGTTAAGGAAGTTTCTTTTCTTCCCTAACTTATAACAAAGAGAATCTGAAATTTAAGTTGGTATTTGCCATGCTCTGATTACTCAGCAGCATACCATTTTGTAAAATAATTGCTGAGAAAACGTACCCAGATCTTGAGTACCGAGTGTTCCTGCATCTGATTGGAAGGGGCACATGAATTGTTTGTAAGGTACTGCAGACCCAAGGCTGCACAAATTAAGGTAGAGACTTGGGGGAGGGATGGAGTCAGGGAAGGGAAGCTTCCTAGACATTACAGCTCTTTCCAGAGGCCAAATGGGAGATAAATCACCACTGGCCACCTCTCTTACTATTGAAATGGTTCAGCCCTGGGGTTTAACTGAAGGACTAACAGGGTTTTGAAGTGCAAATAGGATGGTGAAGGGTAAACTCTTTTAGGGTTTCATTTTGATGGATTTTTTTCCTGTGTGGATTTCTGGTACAGATTGTGTGATCTGGAAGGGGCCCTGGGGAAAAAAAAAGTTTTGTTTTGTTTTTGATCAGACAGTAAGAACTTTCCACAGGGGTGTCCTTTTCTAGCATGCATATTGATTCTATTGTGTTTTAAAATAGATCATTTAATTGGATCTTTTTTTGAGCCTTCTGCAATGGAGCTGTCATTTCAAGGTCACTTCTCTTTCTTCTTATTAATGCCGAAGTTTGAAAGTGTTGAATGATGTGGTACTTTTGGATTAATAGATTGTGGGAGATTACTTAGGGCCAGTGTCTATAAGACTTTTTTTTATAAGGTCTTCTAGTTAAAGATCCAGTCCATATTAGAACAAGCATTTTATCTGAGATAAGTGTTCTATAATTATTTAATTTTTTTCTATTGTGATATAATTTTACATACTCATTATTTTGTATGTATTCTGCTTTGCCAGCCTTAAAAAAAAAAAAAAAAAAAACAGAAAAGGCCAGGCGCAGTGGCTCATGGCTGTAATCCCAGCACTTTGGGAGGCCAAGGTGGGTGGATCATGAGGTCAGGAGATCGAGACCATCCTGGCCAACATGGTGAAACCCTGTCTCTACTAAAAATACAAAAATTAGCTGGACATGGTGGTGTGTGCCTGTAGTCCCAGCTACTTAGCAGGCTGAAGCAGGAGAATCGCTTGAACCCAGGAAGGGGAGGTTGCAGTCAGCAGAGATTGTACCACTGCACTCCAGCCTGGACAACAAAGTGAGACTCCACTTCAAAAAAAAAAAAAAAAAAAAAAAAAAAACCTCAGAATTTTCTGAGGTTGTGAACTATTTTACTGTGTTATTTATAAAAGATACATTGAAGTGTTTGAGGAAATAAGAGAGACATAAAAATGTTTAAATAACTGATATGTTGATTTATATCAAGTTGGAATTTTAAAAACCCCTCCCCCCAAGTAATTCAATCACAGAAGATAAAATATCTTTTAAAATTGATTTGGTTTTTTTGGAAAATGAGGAGGAGAGGAGTCATTAGTAACTCCAAAGAAAAATGATTGTAGCATAACTTAAAGGCTTTGCGTGCAAAAATTTTAGAGAAAAAATATTTTTACTAAAGAACTGCCATTTTAAGTGTTTACATTTCTTCTTAGAAATATTGCTGATGGAACTTTTCTTAAGCCTTTTGGCTCTTTAGATGTAACATAAATATTTTTATCATTCGCCCTTTTTGAGGAAAATAATATATTTAGCTGCAGTAGAAGTTTTCCTGTGTTGCTCGGTATCTATTATAAAAACGGGTTGTTAATCTCCATAATTGGCATTGACCACACAATGTTCTTAATTGACCTCTAGGTTGGTTTTTGTCTTTATGTTCTTCGAAATTTTCCCTTCGCTGAATTTTTCTTCCTATTGCTGTCTGATGGTTTTAAATAAGATGTTTTAAACAACAGCAACAATGAAGGTCCTAGAACCTAGATGGCATCAGGCAGAGTCTCCTACATCTACAGCTTCCCTGTCATTAGTTTGTTGCTGGGAGATGTTAATATGACCTTTCCTTTGTTAGAAAAGAGATCTGCAGCCTTTCCCAGAATCCTCTTGTAAAATGTCTTTTTAACCCAAGTTGGAGATTGAATGATGAATGAATGGTGAGCTTTTTTAAATGTGCTGCACATATTGTTGACATTGTCACACGTTGCTTTTTAATTTCTAATGTGTCTTTAACTTGCCAAGCATGCCTGTGCCTTTCACTCAGTAGAACTGAGTCAGCAGTTTTGAGTCTAGATACTGCATTACTGCTTTATGCAAACAAGAGGGGCAGACTTAAGAATGCTGTATGGTAGACTTAGATTTCCTGAAACACCTGTGAATGAATTTCACTTTGAATATTGATGAATAAAAGAAGATACTTGAGAAAGGCTCCTCCCACTCCGCACTCCCCACCCACAAGAACTTCTCTTGCCTGTTGGTGAGTGAATTGCCCCAATATAAAAGCATTGGGTGGGGAAAAGTGAGTTACATAGTGAAAAGGCAATCCACAAATAATCACTCTTTTCTGCCTTTGATTGTGTCAGATTTTTTTGTGTGTGTGGCAATTGTTTTCTTTTTTGCTTCGAAGAGGTTTATGGTCCAGTGTCTGTCAAGTTACCCCCTGTCTTAAGCTTGCAGTTGTATTTCTCTCTGGAGTTCCTGGAGGTGATGTTATCTTTTGTTCACTCAGCAGCGTGGTTGTTCCTGAGAGCATCTGTCACTTTAGGCATTACAAGATGAATGGGTCTCCAGTGAACTGCTGGTTGAAGCAAATGGTGAAAATAAGAAAAGTCAAGGGGTTTCAGGGTCTGCAGAGGAGACAGACAACAAGAAAACACTGTTAGAAATCAAGAGTAAGCTGAGCAATAGGGGAAGAGGGCAAAGATGGATCAGATGTCATTTTATAAACATCTTGGAAATCAGAATCTTTTGGTGCCTGTCGTGATCTGAGGGAGACATCTGCATCATGGTAAACAATTCCATGCTTTGGGTTTGCAAAATGTGTTTGAATATATATTTTTTGATTTGGAGAGAGTGTTGGGAAATAATCTGAATAATACAGAATATATTTTGTGAGGATTTTGCTGTTTGGAGAATTAGTAATCTTTTAAATATTTTAAATATTAAATATCTAACATTAAAATTTTTGTTTTATTTTCTCTTTTTTCTTTCCTTCCTCTTTCTTTTTGTAAACAAGTGAGCAAATATAGACTTTAAAATTAAAAGTTTTGGCCATATAACGAATATTCTTATTGTTTACTAAATGCTTTTTGGTATTTTTGTAGAGGAATTCTGAAAATTCTATGCTCAGGCTTTTGAGAGGCTGGGGACAGATTTTAAGTTACTTTCAGTAACCTCCAACTTAAGGGGGCTCTTTGATAAAAAAAATATATATAATTGTTACTGATCTGTAAGAACAAGTTGAAGATTTGTATTGCATTTAGAAATTCATTTTGTTGGTGAAGGTCAAAATTTGTAAATCCTGGCTAATACAAAGTCCCTCCTGTGAAAGACAAGGAACAGGAAGGAGGTTGGCCAGGGAGTAAGAAAGGGGAAGAGGGGGGCAATGTGATTGCAAAAAAAAAAAAAAAAAAATGATTTTGTCAAACTTTTTGGCATTTGTCTATGAAAACGACCATAGGTTGAAAGGCAAATTAAGATGATTAGAAGCTTTAAGCTATACAAATGGTTGAGTATCTTCCTTCTCTATGGGTATAAATAATAGATGAAAGAGTAAGAGTGACAACAAAGGATCAGGTCGTTTAAGAGAATGTGTGCAGCCTGAATAGGGGTCTGTGGCCCAGGGCCAAAGGTCTTAGCTTTGAGTGTAATTAGAAGAAAATACAAAAATGTCATTACAAACAGGTGAAGTGTGCAGCACGTGGCCAAAAATTAGCAATTTTAGACTCTGAAGCTATTGGAACTCGATTACTGACCTTTTTTTTTTTTTTAAATCATGAAGGTCCTTGTGGAGTAATATAGTTTCATTGGCAGTAATGCAGTTTGACCTTGTTGACCATATGGGGTAATCATGGATTTGGATGTAGGTAGTAAGGCTCCTGCTGACTTAGAAAAAGATGTCTATTTGTGTGTGGATGGGTGGAATATATTTGAGTTTGAAAACCTAGGCCTTGCATTTTTTATTATTCTTTTGCCTGAAGACATTCTTCTGACAGTAAGAGGTAAGATAAGTATTTTTATTCGAAAATCTAAAATGGTTTTTTTCTTTCAAGTTGGTATAAAAGTAAAATGAAAAAAACCATTTTTAGACAATATAAGTTAATTTTACTTTAAATATTTTAGTGCTATAAATATTCATATTGAAGTTAGTACATTCTTAGGAAAATCCTCTTTTGTTTTCTTTTTAAACACAGTAACAAAGGACTAGAAATATACTTCTACGTTATGTACAAAAATCAATGACAAGTAGTTTTCATTTCACTTTATGTTTTACAACTGCATTTCCTATTTTTCCATGTAGTAGTTTATATTGACCATAATTTATTTAGAAGAGAGATTAACATGCATACTATAATTTTCAACCAATTATATTTCTATATCTTCTAGGAATACACTACTCAGAAGGTAGGAAACAATAGCTCTTTTTCTTCCTGCAGGCTTCCTTATTGGAAATTATTCAATGAATATTAATTATGTTTTACATTTTTGATAGTTCTTTGTGTAGATAAATTTGGACCAGGTATCAGAGATTATTACTCTTCAATTCCTTAGATAAGAAAATTACCTACCACTAATTTTATTCCTAAAAGTAAATAGTCTGTGGGCTTTTGATATTATGGTAACACCTGCCATAAATGCAGACTTGAGAGACTTACTCAATTTACTTTTAGTGGGGGGGCATCCTAAGAACAACAGAAATTATCCTTGAGTATCTATAATTAGGAGTCATTAAGACCATTGAGAAAGGTGGAGTATCTGTGTCTTTGCTCATTTAATGTATATGGAGTTGGAAAGTGTGAGACTTTGATAATTTTTAATTGTGATTTTTATAGAATTATAAATATTTGTTATATTATCGAATATGTATTTGGAAATTAACTGATGTCTTTATGTATATGTTTTTATTTTTTATGTTTTTGCAGGTGCAAAAAAAGCGTTAAACAAGTTAAAAATCTAGGCAACAGACTCCCTGAAGTATTGACTGCCCAACTTAATCATGACTGTGATTCAAAAATGTTAATAAGTAAACCAAGGTATTGTGCAATTATATATGCCCCTCCCCTGTT
Organism: Cacajao melanocephalus; assembly: GCA_963573385.1. Classification (NCBI taxonomy): domain Eukaryota; kingdom Metazoa; phylum Chordata; class Mammalia; order Primates; family Pitheciidae; genus Cacajao; species Cacajao melanocephalus. The sequence continues at coordinate 43,469 of CAUYLG010002505.1, forward strand.
TTTCAAGATCAAATTTGTTTTAGGAAGTTATATTTAGAATTTAAATAAAACTGCTATGTTTTATCCTTAAAGTGAATAAGATACTTCCATGAGCTCTTCTCCTTCCTTTCCCTCCTTCCCTGCTTTCCTCTCCCTTCCCCACCCCCTTGCCCCAAACCAGAAAGCTTCTGCAGTGAGTTCTTTCCCTACAGTAGCCTCTGTATTTCCTATATACCTAAATTAAGAAAATAAGAGTTCAGTTCTTTTTTTTTTCTTTTCTCTTTGCATTTTAGTTTGGGAAGAATTCAGTTCTTTATTCCTTTTGTTGATTATGATTTTATCCTTCAAATTGTATAATAAATGAGACTTCTAGATTATAGGCTTCTGCAGAAAAACCCAGATTATCCCTATTGACTGCATGTATTTGTCTCATATAACACTATCCTGAGATGTATGTTATAAAGATTTTATAAAAGTTTTTTTTTTTTCTATTTTAGGAGGCTTTTAATTTAGAAAAGGAAAAAGGTGATACTCTCCCTCCTCCTTCCCCCATTAAAGAAAATCAAATGCTTGCTTAGAATTGAGAATTTAAGACTACTGTTTTAGGTAACTCCTGTCTGTCAGAAGGGGCATATCCCAAGACTGTCTCTCTCCTTTTGGAAGATACAATGTGTTTAAATAGCCTGGCATTTCCAAGAGAGGCCAAAGATCTTTTCCTCTTTTATGACCTGTTGTATCCTTTTGAGGCCAAAAAGAACAAGAGGGTCATTGCCACTTCAGCCTGGTCCCTGTTTGTTCCTTCATGGTGACCACGCGGATACTGAAACCCAGGATGGACTTAACATTTGGGCCTGGAACATCTGGAAAATAGTCAGAGAGGGAGTGGAGGAGGCAGAAGAAAAAGAACTGTTGCATTTTGTTTCACCAGGTGCTAGGAGGAAGCAACATTAGCCTTTTTGATATGGGAGGCACATTCTGTGGACCCTGGAGTTAGGCTGCAACAATTGAGGAGGTCAAAGGACAGCTGAGTGGGGTCAGTGAGACACCATGGGGTGTATTTTGTTACTTAGTAAAGGAGCAGCCTCCTAAACCTTAAAGGATTCTCTTGAAAATCTGTGTTGTGAAAAGGTTTTATGAGTCTCATGGCAAAAACTCCTGATTTATCTAAGGAATGCTCACTTTTGTCTAATGGAAGGATAATCCTTACCAAATGTTGGCAACACCTATAAGAGTCAATATAGGTCTGAAAGAACAGTTAGAGTTTGAAGTATACTTGCTTTTCAAAATGTTTATCATTTTAATGTTTCTTAGGAAGAATTTTGCCCTGTTGAAATGTAACCTTTTTCTTTTCTTAGAGCAGAAAGTGGTAGCAGTGGGGAGTGACGGAGGGTGGAGGGGGAGAGGTAAGGCTGGAACCTACATTAATTTAAAACTCATTCTAAAAGCTTTTGGCCTTATCCACAAACAGGGCATTATTATTAAACCTTTAAAAGCACCAAAACTTGCTAACTCTAAAAAGTTATATTTGAGTTTATTTTAACTTATGAGGAAAATGGGTGGCACATGAAGTGTCATGTTTTTGCATTACAGATTTTTTTATTTAGTTGTTGATAGTTGATAGAAGGAGCTGTCAGTTGACAACCTTAAACCTTGTCTTTCTTCCTGAATATGGTCAAGAAGAAAATCAATGTCAGAGTCAAGAATTGAGAATAAGAAAAGCAATACAATAAGGAGTTTTCTCTTTGAAGGGAAATGGAGAAGGGGAAAATCTGCATATTGTAAAAGCTCTCTTTACCACAACCCATGACCTCAAGAGGACCGCTTATATGATTGTGGATACCTTTGAAAGGTATTAGCCAACTGACAGGTTGCGAAAGGAGACTGTTAGAAGAATTTGGCAGTATTTTGATATTCCAATTTATACACTATCTTTTATATTCCAATCTATACACCTATATAGAAAGAAAGCATATGTTACAATGTATATAGTAAAGGAAAGATAAAATGATAAAGAATTTATAACGGGCCTTGTTAATTTATAAATTTACAGTATCTACTACTTGTGTGTGATTTGTTTTGAATTTTTGATAATTATGTTAAAGGAACATATATATAAATGTAAGGCTCAGCATGTAGTATGCTCTTTTTTTTTTTTTCTCAAGGTTAAAGCACCTTTCAACAACTAATTTAGAAACCTAAGTATAGTGACTGATAATTGCCTAGAGAAAACCCACAGCTGTTTAAGTAGCCTTAAAATTGTGGCAAAACTGACAAATACAATTAGCAATGTTAATAAGATAAGAAGTTGGAAAGACAGGAGCAGATGACAGAGTGAAAAGATGGAAGTAGCAGGAGCAAGAAATCATAAAAGAACAGAATAAAAAAACCCAGAAGGTTCGTGATTGCTTCGAATTTCCAGGGCTTTTTCTTTTAAGCAAAGTCTCCCTCTTTTTTTACTTACTCTCTGAATTACCAACAGAATGTGTGTTTTGCAGGTTAAATAATTCAAATACATTTGTTCAGCCCCTCATTCACATCTGATTTTGAAAGAAGACAGCTTTTTGGCAATAGTATTTAAGAAAAACAATCAAGTTTTGCTGATTCTAAGGCACAATTTGATTTGCAGTGCTTTTTAGAAGTCAGTTTTAAATGTACTTCTGTTTTACTGTAATTACTTTGAGAATTTATTTACCCCTCTTTGTACACTTAGAATGCTTAGTCACCCAAATATATTACACATGAAACCCTGTTTCTGGGTTTAGTAACCCACCATTGTCAACAAAACAAAGCCAAAAAAAAACCTGTAGAAGTATTTAATGTGTTATTACTAATTATATTTATTTGGTTAATGTTCGTAGCCAACTTTGCAAATAACTCTTTTGGGAAAATTAATTGGGGCTAGGTAAATAACAGAAATTAGTTGAGTGTTAGGTGGAAAATATTTAGTTATCTGTGCCTTTCCCACTATACTTTTTAAAGCACCACATGAAATTTGGAAAATTATTGTAGTATCTTTTGAAATTCTACTCTGCATTTGGGAAATTGGCAAGTTGTTTTTTGCCTCTGGTGTTTTATGCAGATTTTAATGATTGTTGTGATAAATCCTCAGAAGTTTGTTTTTAGAAACCATAGAGACTCTGAACTCTGAATGTGGCAGTGTTGAAAGATGTGGTGAGCCACACTTTGGAAGCATTTCTTGTTATTTAATGTTTTCTGTTCTGGATTATTGACTGTTCTCCTTGTTGAAAAATTGGTCTCCGGTGACATGGTAGAGGTCACACGTTGCCTATTATTGTTTTGCTTCTTTGATCTTACACAAGGATTGCCTCTGGTAATTATACTAGTCCAGAGAGTCTTGACAAGAGGTGTTTATTTTACAGAAGAATTTCTGGCATTTCAAGGAAGAAAGTAAAGATTTCCAGTAGTAACCTGTACACTTTCTTACAAAGGAAAAATAGCATTGTAATCAAGATAGTTTTTAATCCTTATTATGAAATTAGTTGGCATAGTACAATAATTATTTCTAAAACAATTTAATACATATTGCATATCTGTAAGTATATTGCTAAAAAGGGTAAATTTTAGGATTAAGTTACTAGGGTTGGGTTTTTATTTCAATACCAAAAATACTTTTGGCTTTACAAACTATCAAGAGAAATTCATCCAGCCTGGCCAACATGGTAAAACCCTATCTCTACTAAAAATACAAATATTAGCCGGGTGTGGTGGCATGCGCCTGTAATCCCAACTACTCAGGAGGCTGAGGCAGAAGAATCGCTTGAACCCAGGAGGTAGAGGTTGCAGTGAGCCGAGATCTTGCCACCGCACTCCAGGCTGGGCAGCCGAGCGAGACTCCTTCTTTTAAAAAAAAAAAAAGATTCATCAAAATTTAAATGTACGAAACTATTAAAGGAGTTTAAAATGTTTGTATTTTAATCTGTTTGCACTGTTTTTTGTTTTGTTTTGCGACGTAATCTCTCTGTCGCCAGGCTGGAGTGCAGGGGCGCGATTTCCACTGACTGCAAACTCCGCCTCCGGGCTTCATGGGATTCTCCTGCCTCAGTGTCCTGAGTAGCTGGGATTACAGGCATGTCCCACCACGCCTGCCTAATTTTTATTTTATTTTTATTTTTTTATTCAGTCTCCATAGAGACTGTCAAAAATTGCCAATGCCGACTATATTGCAAATCGTCACAGCGGGGTATTGGAAAAAGTTTTCAATTAGCAATAATTGCGCCTCGGATAAACCTCATTGGCCACGATACTGCCACTACGCAAAGCTTTTTTTTTTTTTTTGAGACGGAGTCTTGCTCTTGTCGCCCAGGCTGGAGTGCAGTGGCGCGATCTCGGCTCACTGCAACCTCTGCCTCCTGGCTTCAAGCGATTCTCCTGCCTCAGCCTCCCGAGTAGCTGGGATTACAGGTGCTCGCCACCGCGCCCAGCTAATTTTTGTAGTTTTGGTAGAGATGGGGTTTCACCATGTTTGCCAGGATGGTCTCGATCGGTTGACCTCGTGATCCGCCTGCCTCGGCCTCCCAAAGTGCTGGGATTACAGGCATGAGCCACCGTGCCTGTCCTAATTTTCGTATTTTTAGTAAAGACGGGGTTTCACCGTCTTGGCCAGGCTGGTCTCAGAACTCCTGACCTCATGATCCGCCCGCCTCAGAACTGCTGGCCTTGTGATCCGCCCGCCTCGGCCTCCCAAAGTGCTGGAATTACAGGCATGAGTCACCACGCCCGGCCTCTGTTGCACTTTTTAAACATTCTTAGCAAGGGGGATGAATAAAAGGTGAAATAAAACACTTATGTTTTGAATGCATGGTTAGTTTTGTGCTTTTATGGAATGTGCTTGGGAAGAGATGGTATCTCTTCAGATCTGTTTAATATGTAATTGGATAAGATCCAAAAGCTCAATTTACTCATTTTTTTTTTTTACTCAGTTCCAGCTTTAAACAAAATATATGTCCCCCAAAACTCACAACCTATTGGGGTAAGTTAGACAGATACTAGATCCAACGAACTATAATTGAGAGTGACAGATATCCATTTAAAAGAATAAATGAAATGCTAAAAGAGCACAAAAGAGAAAGAACATCTAATTGTTTACTATTTTGGATTTGAGACTCTATGAAAACAGTGTATTTGGTTTATTTGTCTAGGAGTCATGCATTATTCACTCTCAGGGAATATTTTTAATAGAGAAAGAGCATGTAAATAGAAAAACTAACAAATAATTTTCTTATACAAAGAGTTTTATCACTGTAAGGGACAGTCATAATCTATCCTATACATTCGTTTTACAGATGAAGAAGCTGAGCTTGAGAGAGGTTAGGGGACTTGTCCAAGGTCACATCAGTAGGAACATAGCCAGGCCTCTTAGAACTTAAGAAATCTTTTATCTCTAAATTATTGTACATTCTCTTAAAGTTGTACTGTTCAGCATGACAACTAATAGCCACATGTAGCTATTTAAATTAATTACAGCTGGGTGCAGTGGCTCACTCCTGTAATCCCAGCACTTTGGGAGTCCAAGGAGGGTAGATGGCTTGAGGTCAAGAGTTTGAGACCAACCTTGCCAGCATGGTGAAATCCCATCTGTACAAAAATTAGCCAGGCAGGTGGCACATGCCTCTAGTCTCAGCTACTTGGGAAGCTGAGGCAGGAGGGAGGAGAATGGCTTGACCTTGGGAGGCAGAGATTACAGTGAGCTGAGATTGTGCCACTGCACTCTAGGCTGGGCAACATAATAAGACCCTGTCTCAAAGAAAAAATTAATTGTAATTAAATGAAATTGAAATTTTAATTCCTCAGTCACACTGGCCAAGTTTTAAGTGTTCAACTGCCACATATGGCCAGTGGCTACCATGTTGGACGGTCTAGAATGTGAACGTTTCCATTATCTTAGAAAATTCTGCTGGACAGTACTGTTGGTGTCAGAGGTTATCTCATGATTTGTAGATATGATTGTAAAACTTATTAATAAATAAATAGCATATAGTGCCAAATAGCCTTTGGAACTTTTACATTAGTGCTCAACTCGCATAAAGGAAAGAATGCATCTTACTTTTCTTCATATCCACAGTGTGGCACAATGCTAAAAATGTTTTTTTTTAATTTAAAAATAGTTTGCTACTATTAGTACCAACATCTTCTGCACTTTTTTTTTCTGTGCCAGGCACTATTCTAAAAACTTATGACTGTATGTAAAATCTCATGTATTTTCACAAAAATCTATGAAATTGAAAGTACTGTCTCTGTTTTACAGATGAGAGATTGAGTCATTTGCCTAATATCATACAAAGAGTACGTGGGTACAGGATTTGAAATAAGGTCATTGGACTCTGAGTCAATGTAATTAATCCCTATGACAGTAGAATTTCTCTAAATGCTGGATGAATAATTGTTAAAGTTTATAAAGTGACATCTGTAAAGAAAAAGGTAATAGAAAACTAGGAAGTTATACAAATCTGTCTTTTTAGTACTGTGCCTGACACACAGACAATACATTGTACCTTAGAAAGTATTTATCTGGGCTGGGTGTGGTGGCTCACGCCTGTAATCCCAGCACATTGGGAGGCTGAGGATTGCCTGAGGTCAGGAGTTGGAGACCAGTCTGGCCAACATGGTGAAACCCCATCTCTACTAAAAATACAAAAAAATTAGCTGGGCGTGGTGATGTGTGCCTGTAATCCCAGCTACTCTGGAGGCTGAGGCAGGGGAATTGCTTGAACAAGGGAAGTGGAGGTTGCAGTGAGCTGAGATCACTGCACTCCAGCCTGGGCGACAGAGCAAGACTCCATCTCAGAAAAATAAAACAAAAACAAAAAAAGAAAAAATATTTATCTGAGACCAAAAGAAATACACACACACAGACACACACCATACACACACACACACACACACAAACGGGATGTATAATCCCCTCTCACCTTTTTTGTTGTTTCAAACAGCATGTTTTAGTAGAAAAGCATGCACTTTTGAGTTTAAATTTAAATCCTAGTTTCACCATATACAAACTGGATGAACTTGGCTTGTTGCAGAACCCTAAAGATCTGTCTCTTATTCTGAATCTGCATGTTTCCTTAGGGCATTTAACTTGCTCCTTGATCCTATAAATGGAAATTGCTTTTGCAAGCTTGTCCAACCCCCAGTCCATGGGCCACATGCAGCCCAGGATGGCTTTGAATGTGGCCCAGTACAAATTTGTAAACTTCCTTTAAACATTATGAGATATTTTTTGTGTGTGTGATTTTTTTTTTCTCATCAGCTATCATTAGTGTATTTTATGTGTGACTCAAAACAATTCTTTGTCCAGTGTGGCCGAGGATGGCTTTGAATGCTGTCCAACACACATTTATAAACTTCCTTAAAACATTATGAGATTTTTTGCAATTTCTTTTCTTTTTTTTTTTTTTTTTTGAGACAAAGTCTCGCTCTGTCACCCAGGCTGGAGTGCAATGGCACGATCTTGGCTCACTGCAATCTCCGCCTCCCAGGTTCAAGTGATTCTCTTGCCTCAGCCTCCCAAGTAGCTGGGATTACAGGCATGCACCACCATGCCCGGCTAATTTTTATATTTTTAATAGAGACAGGGTTTTGCCATGTTGGTTAGGCTAGTGTCAAACTCCTGACCTCAGGTGATCTACCCACTTCGGCCTCCCAAAGTGCTGGGATTACAGCCTTAAGCCACCGCGCCCAGCATTTTTTTTTAAAGCGCATCAGCTATTGTTAAGTATATTTTATGTGTGGCCCAAGACAATTCTTCTAGTGTAGCCCAGGGAAGGCAAAAGATTGGACACCCCTGTTCTAGAGGGATGACTAAATTTATCACACCATTTGGCAGGAATGCTTCCTAGGTGGTATCTGTGCTTCATATTGTCTCCACTGAGAAGACACGCAGCATCTCACTGCCTCACTTTTAGTGATGCTAAGCTCAACCAGTGGGTTCAGGAGGTAACAGTCTGATCTCTCCATTTTAAAGTTCCCCATCAACCTTCTATCTCATGGTTTCACTTACTACCATTGCCTGCATGAATTACCATTGCCTACATAAATTACCATTACCTGCATGAATTACCATTGCCTCCATGAATTTTTCATTAGGGGTTACAAAGTGGTAATTTTATAATTCTGTCATTCTTCACCCATTTTTTAGCTGGAATTCTTCATTTAAAAAAATTCAAGCTCAATAATCAGGACTGTTTGGTTACTTTGAAGTACAGAAAGAGCAGAATAAATGCTATACTTTTTTCTTTTCCTGCTTGTAATGCTTGTTTCTTTCTAAGAGGAGCTTTCGTTTTTCTCCTTTAGTAGCAAAATTAATTTGAGTTTTTATATTTTAAATATGCTTCAGTTAGTTGCATTTATTCTCTTTTATGTTTGGTTTTCCTCATCTTTAGCCTATGGGAGCCTTTCAAGTGGTCTCCTATGGTTTTTTTTTTTTCATTTTTAAAAAATTTTTATTTTGTTTGTTTTTAAATTTGTTTGTAACTTTATTTTTTCTGGATGAATTTTTTTAATTTTTTGAAACGGAGTTTTGCTTGTGTTGCCCAGGCTAGAGTGCAATGGTGTGATCTCAACTCACAGCAACCTCCGCCTCCTGGATTCAGGCAATTCTCCTGCCTCATCCTCCCGAGTAGCTGGAATTACAGGCATGTGCCACCATGCCTAGGTAATTTTTTTTTTTTTTGTAGTTTTAGTAGAGACGCAGTTTCTCCATATTGGTTAGGCTGGTCTCAAACTCCCAACCTCAGTTGATCTGTCTGCCTCGGCCTTCCAAAGTGCTGGAAATACAGGCATGAGCCACTGTACCCGGCCTCCTATGTCTCTTGACATGCTTCATTAGTTCTTTTTTTTTTTTTTGAGACAAAGTCCCGCTCTGTCGCCCAGGCTGGAGTACAGAGGCATGATCTAGGCTCACTGCAACCTCGGCCTTGCAAGGTTCAGGCGATTCTCCTTCCTCAGCCTCATGAGTATCTGGGATTACAAGTGCACACCACCACACGTGGCTATTTTTTTTTTTTTTTTGGGACCAGGTTCCACTCAGTCACCCAGGCTGGAGTGCAGTGGCGTAATCACAGTTCACTGCAGCCTCCACTTCCCAGGCTCAAACAATTCTCATGCCTCGGCCTTTCAAGTAGCTGGGACCACGGGCACACACCACCACACGCCCAGCTAACTTTTGTATTTTTTGTAGAGATAAGGTTTCGTTCGTCATGTTGCCCAGGCTGGTCTCAACTCCTGGACTGAAGCCATCTTCCTGCCTTGGCCTCCCAAAGTGCTGGGATTACAGATGTGAGCCACTGCACCCGGCCTTATTATTCTTGATAACCTTCTTTGGTTTCTGGTTCAGGATGTTCCAGGCTGATCTTGCGTATTCCCTGTCGCAGACTTGGAACTGGTCATACCTTCAAGAACTCTTGATTCCTTACAGTGTGGAATGCTTTAGGCCACTACAATCAGAGTATAGGAAGTGCTTTTTTTTTTTTTTTTTTGAAAGAGAGGAGTCTCACTCTGTTGCCCAGGCTGAAGTGCAGTGGCTTGATCTCTGCTCACTGCAACCTTGGCCTCCTGAGTTCAAGCTGTTTTCCTGCCTCAGCCTGCTGGGACTACAGGTGCGTGCCACCACACCCAGCTAATTTTTTTTTTTTTTTTTTTTTTTTTTTAGTAGAGACGGGTTTTCACTATGTTGGCCAGGATGGTCTCAATCTCTTGACCTTGTGATCTGCCCGACTCAGCCTCCCAAAGTGCTGGGATTACAGGTGTGAGCCACCGTGCCTGGCCTAGGAAGTGCTTATTAATAGTAATTGAATGTTACTGCTTCTCAGACTTTTCAGTAGACAAAGCTTAGAAATGCATGTTTTAAAACTTTTAAAACAATGAGTTATTACTGAGCATATATACCTCCCCATCTACCTGTACCACAGCTTAATTTGCTGTTAAAACCACACACCCTACATTGTGTCTTAAATTGTTTTCTTTTAGCTTGTACGTAATCTTTTTTTTAAAAAAAATCAGTGTTTTTCTTGTTCTTCCTTGTCATTTCCTTTTTTAAAATACTTTTAATGATTAACGGTTATTTGCTCCAAATAGTTGGTATTAAAAGAAACTTTTATTAAAACCCCAAGTGTAATACCTAAAAATATATTTATATTTAGTCAAAAGGAAAACTTTTTTCTTTTTCTTTTCTTTCTTTTTTTTTTTTCAGACAGTGTCTCATTTTGTCACCCAGGCTGGAGTGCAGTGGCACAATCGCAGCTCACTTCAGCCTCGACTTCCTGGGCTCAAGCAGTTCTCCCACCTCAGCCTCCTGAGTAGCTGAGACTACAGGAACGTGCCACCAATCTCGGCTAATTTTTGATGTGAGGAGCTTTTTAATAGAGAGGTAGGATTACTTTGTTTTGATTTTTAAAATCGTTACTTGACTTTGTGATTCTTAGGCTCATATCTTGAGTTAAAACTTACTCTTCAGCCTTGTCTTGCAACTGTGGTATATAGAGATGAGGCCACATCAGCAAACAAACATTTTCTTTTCTGATTTTTTTTCTTTGGAGGTCGGCAATTTTGTAGTACATTACAGAGTATCCATTTACTTACCCAATTGGGCCATCTTGGTAGGTGGTTTAGTAACTTAATGGCCTAAGTGATAAAGATAGCGCCTGAGACAGCTGCTTCTGAGCCAAACTGATTTGGTTCCACTCTGTCTTACTTATTTCCTTGTAGTGTGATCTTAGTCAAGTTCCTTAACTTCTCTAAGCCTCAGTTATCTTGAAAATGTGAGTAATAATAGTGCTTGCTTGGCGTTTAGTAAGCTCTCTATGCTACTCTTAAAATTGTTGAAGGGATGCTTTCTTTCACATTTCTTGACAATAACAACTACCACCACCCCCACCACCACCACTACCACCACTACCACCACTACCACTACCACCACCACCACCACCACCACTACCACCATTATCACTGCTACTAGTAATAATAACAACAGCTACTATTATATTAACTGCCGATAATGTCTACCGTTGTAACACGTGCTTCACATACAGCTTTAACTTTTTACAAATAAGACTATATATTCTAAAATGGAATGCTTTAGCTGTAAAAAGTCTTTGAGAGTTAAAGGAAGATTTTATCACTGAGAAGGATATTTCTGTCTCTCTGCTATATACTTTTTTTTTTTTTTTTTCTGAGACAGAGTTTCACTCTTGTTGCCCAGGCTTGAATGTAATGGCATGATCTTGGCTCACTGCAACCTCCACCTCCAGGGTTCAAGCGATTCTCCTGCCTCAGCCTCCCAAATAGCTGGGATTACAGGCACCTACCACCTCACCTGGCTGTTTTTTGTGTTAACATATATATATATATTTTTTTTTTCTTTTTTTTCTTTTTGAGATGGAGTCTCACTCTGTTGCCAGGCTGGAGTGCAATGGTGTGATCTCGGCTCACTGCAACCTCTGCCTCCTAGGGTCAAGCAATTCTCTGCCTCAGCCTCCCGAGTACCTGGAATTATAGCCACCTACTAGCACACCCAGCTAATCTTTTGTGTTTTTAGTAGAGATGGGGTTTGACCATCTTGGCCAGGCTAGTCCTGAACTCCTGACCTCATGATCCATCCGCCTCAGCCTCCCAAAGTGCTGGATTACAGGCGTGGGCCACCTCACCTGGCCCTATTTTTTGTATTTTTTAGTAGACATGGACTTTCATGATGTTGGCCAGGCTGGTCTCAAACTCCTTACCCCAGGTGATCTGCCCACCTCGGCCTCCCAAAGTGCTTGGATTACAGGCATGAGCCACCACACGCAGCCTGTCTGCTGTGTACTTAATAAATACTATAGAAGTACAGTTTTAATAATAGAGTAATTATTAACTATGAAACCTTTCACAAAAAGGAAATGAAAACATTACACATCAAGGAGTACCATCCCTCAGAGTGCATTACTACTCTTTTCCATTTTCTAAAGAAAAAGGAGAACTGAGGAGAGGCATGGAAGCATTAACAGGCACCTATTTCCCAAGCTACTCTTTTTTCTTTTTTCCCAACCTCTCCAGCCCCACTTCCTGAAGTGACCAGAGATAGAGGCTGCCTGTTTTACCCACATCCCCCTTCTGCAATTTTTCTTTCTATGGAAAAAGAGAAAGGGATAGAACAGAAAGGCTGCAAACCACAATGCTGTGGTGGTTTGTAGTTGATCCAGTTTGCATTTTGAGCAACTAATTAGGGATGCAGAAAGCCTTGCTCGTATTTTTTACTGTCTTTTTCTTAGACATTTTCTCAAAGTCACAAATGTGCTTGTTAGTATTTCAGAGGTCTGTAGTGATATGACAAAATATTTAATATAATTTGTCCTTTTATAATTTTACAATAAAAATATGGAAAAGCAATGTATTGCAGTCATAAACTTGATATCAGCTAGATACATAAATATGTAAGTATATGGTGGAAATCACAAGTTGGCTTTCTTTTTTTTTCGTATGTCTTACAATCTACAAAAGTGACATGAGATTTTTGGGCCCCCTTAGTTAGTTCTTTGTTTTGTTTCTTTTTTTTTTTTTTTTTTCCCTCTTAAAAATAGGCCAGGAAAAATAGGCCAGGTGCGGTGGCTCGTGCCTGTAATCCCAGCTCTTTGGGAAGCTGAGGTGGGTGGATCACCTGAGGTCAGGAGTTTGAGACCAGCCTGACCAACATGGAGATACCCCATCTCTATTAAAAATACGAAATTAGCTGGGTGTGGTGGCACATGCCTGTAGTCCCAGCTACTCGGGAGGCTGAGACAGGAGAATCGTTTGAACCCAGGAAGTGGAGGTTGCAGTGAGCCGAGATTATGCCATTGCACTCCAGCCTGGGAGACAGAGGGAGACTCCCTCTCAAAAAAAATAAAATAAGGCTGGGTGCAGTGGCTCATGCTTGTAACCCCAACACTTTGGGAGACCAAGGCTGTCAGTTACCTGAGGTCAGGAGTTTGAGACAGGCAGGGCTGACTTCGTGAAACCCCATCTCAAAAAAAAAAAAAAAAATAGAGACAATGTATCATCATGTTGCTGATCTCAAACTTCTGGCCTCAAGCAGTCCTCCTACCTTAGCCCTCTCAACCTGAATGGGATGACAGGCACAAGCCACCACTCCTGTCCAGAAGTTAGTTGCCTTTCTTTTTGCATTTGATGTAATGACTAGTTTTGAAAAGTATCTTTTCATCTTCTGCCTGAAGTCACATTTATTCACATTGACTTCTAGTAAGATGTTATACCATCTTAGGCATTGGGGCTCTTTGAGATTTAGTGGAAACGGAGGCTGGTGGATAATGCCCACAATTTCAATGACCCTGAATATCATGCCATATGACGTTTAGAATATATTACGCAGATGTCTTTTGAACTCCACCCCTCTTTTTTGGGTAGCAGTGGGCTATCAAGGGTGGAACTCCATAGTCAGCACTAAAGAAGTCTGAGGTCAGTTATGTAATTCTTTACATTACCATTATCAATTTTTACTTATTTATTTATTTTGAGACAGAGTCTCACTCTGTCACTCAAGCTGGAGTGCAGTGGTGTGATCTCAGCTCATTTCAACCTCCACCTCCCGCCTGTTCAAGTGATTCTCCTGCCTCAGCCTCCTGAGTAGCTGGGATTAGAGGCATGCACCACCATACCCGGCTAATTTTTGTATTTTTAATAGAGACAGGATTTCGCCATGTTGGCCAGGCTGGTCTCAAACTCTTGACCTCAGGTGATCTGCCCATCTCAGCCTCCCAAAGTGCTGGGATTACAGGTGTAAGCCACTGCGCCCAGCCTATTTTTATTTATTTATATTTTTTATTTTATTTTATTTTTTGAGACAGAGTCTCACTGTGTCATCCACGCTGGAGTGCAGTGGCTCAATCTTGGCTCACTGCAACCTTGGGAGATTCTCTTTCCTCAGCCTTCTGAATAGCTGGGACTGTAGGAGCACGCCACCTTGCCTGGTTAACTTTTTGTATTTTTAGTAAAGAACAGAGTTTCACCATATTGGCCAGGCAGGTCTAGAGCCCCTGACCTCAGGTGATCTGCCTGCCTTGGCCTCCTAAAGTGCTGGGATTACAGGCGTGAGCCACCATGCCCAGCCACCATTATTATTTTTTAAATGCCCAGTTATATTTTTATTTGGAATAGAGACAGCTAATTCCTTTTATTCTACCAAGTCTGAGCAGGGAATAGATACTTCCCGTTGTCTTCATGTGAGTATTGCTAATGCACTTGTAGGATTATGTGTGTCTTCTATAATGGTGAAACTCCATCACCTATTTTTAAATTAATTTTTTTTGTGTGGGGGGGACAGGATCTTGCTCTGTCACCCAGGCTGGAGTACAGTTGCACAATCATAGCTCACTGCAGCCTCCAACTCCTGAGCTCAAGTTATCCTCCCTCCTGAGCCTTCTAAACTGCTGGGATTCTAGACATGAGCCACCGGGCCCAGTCTGATTTAATATTTTTATTAGTGTGATATTTATCTGTCCTTTATATATGTTCTATCATATTACTCCTCAAACTATAAGGTAAAGAGACTGAGATTATGTGATCCTCCATGTATAACTGGATGCTTTTTTAAAAAATTAAACTAAAACGAGTTGTAGGAGAATGTAGGTTTTCAAGATTTTCAATGATGAAGGGAAGATAACTTGTTGGAGTAGTGATAGATTAAGAGGCGGCAAGATTTCCAGACATTTGGTGCTCTGGAAAAAGGCTGAAGGTTCACTTTTGAAGTTATTCCGTTGTTCACAGATAAGCAATCCCATGGTTAACTCTGTGCTAGTTCCTAGTAGTTTTCTGTCTTTAGCAAAGAAGAAAGGTGAAGTGGTTGTTGGATTTTGACTTAGATGCATAAACCAGTGGCACAGCCATTTCTCTTCCAACTTCCACCTTGTTTTGATCATGTGTGGTTGCTGTTGAAAAGTAAATTACTCTGAACTTCAAAATTTTTAAATGTTTGTAGTTGTACTGGTGGGGAGTCTTAGGAGCCCGGCCAAAAACTTGGTGTTTCAGGAATATTTCACTTAACAGACTTTGTTGATTTTCTACTATTTCATCTTTTAACTGGGTGCTCTCTCTCTCTCTCTCTCTGTATATATATATATATATATATGTATATATATATATATGTATATATATGTATATGTATATATATATGTATATATATGTATATGTATATATATGTATATGTATATGTGTGTGTGTATATATATATATATGCAACTTGTAATTGGGTATTGTACATTTTGAGTATATACTTTTTGTAAAAAACAAACCTAGTAATTTAAGTTCATGGCATTTTGTTTTTATTACCTATAAGAGAAAAGTTGCCAAAGTAGGATCCTGGCTTTTTCTCTAAATCATAGGAATCTCTAATAAAGCTTCGACAAACGCATCCACTCTGGGAAATCACTGCATACTACTCACTGCCACCAGGAATCATATCAGAAGTCTTCTTTGCTATGAAAAAGTAGCTCAGGGACACCAAAATCTTCTATAGAGCTTTAGTGTGTGAGTCTGGGAAACTTGAGATAGAGTTGTAGATTGCTGTGCATCATCTCTCCTCTGCTCATGAGTGGGCACGCTGGGTGTTGGTGCCGTTTTCTGATGAGCACAGGTGCATCCTCAGGGTTCTTCTCAACCAGTCCTCAAGGGACTCTCTCCAGGGAGTTAATCAGAGTTGGCAGTCCAGATAAATTTTAAATTCTATCCCCCTCTTTGATGCAATGGGGGGCCTAAGATACTCTCAGAATTACCTGTCTTGAAATGAGATTTACCCAAGCTGAGGCTGTACGGTAAGAGTGCAGGCTTTGTCACTACATGGCTAGTTACTGAGTCCTGGTTCCATCCCTTATTAGTTGAATGGTAGTGAACTGGTCACTTTGTTTCTTCAAGTTTTGATTTTTTGTTTTGTTTTCTAATCTGAGAAGTGGAAAGAGGGCATACCTGCTTCAGAATATTGATTCAATACAACAATTTTTATAAAGTGCTTAGTAGACTCTCTAGCCCAATAGTTCTCAAACTGTTAGTATCAGAACCCATTTATACTGTTAAAGATTATTGAGAACCCCATAGAATTTTTGTTTATTAAAAATTAAAACTGAAAAATTTTAAAACTATATAGTACTTCTAGAAATTATAATAAAACCCCACTATATTTGAACATAGATAGCATATTTTATGAAAAATTATTGTATTTTCCAAAGACAAGTTAGTGAGTAGCTTACGTGCTTCTGCATTCAACCAGCTGCAATATCACACATCCTGCTGATTCTGGAAAATTTCACATATACATGTGAGTGAATCAGAGTGAAAAAGGCAAATAATAGCCTAGTAGTAGTGAGATCATGTGCCCAGGAATGGACAGCTGACCCATTTCTATGAGATTCAAGGAAAAGTTTGCTGGGAAGAGGCATTCTATTCCAAATAAAAAGACCAAGGTTTCTAAAAAGAAGGCCTTTTGCCCTTTTGATTATTTGGAATGTAGACATGATGCCTTAGTTTGTCACAGCTGTTTGGGGACAAGAATGAGAGTAAAAGTCAACACATTCAGGATGATGAAGCAGAATGATAGGAAGAGTTTTGTTCTTGAGAGCACTGTTGAACAGCTCAACCAGCTCCCACAGCCTTACCTACTAGCTTTGAACAAAAAATAAATTTTTTAAATAGTTAGAAAATAGTTTTTGCTGGGTGCGGTGGCTCATGCCTGTAATCCCAGCACTTTGGGAGGCCCAGGCAGATAGAATCACTTGAGGTCAGGAGTTCGAGACCAGCCTGGCCAACATGGGGAAACTGTGTCTCTACTAAAAATACAAAAATTAGCCAGGTGTGGTTCTGTGCACCTGTAGTCCCAGCTACTTGAGAGGCTGAGGAGAATTGCTTGAACCTGGAAGGTGGAGGTTGTAATGAGCCAGGATCATGCCACTGCACTCTAGCCTGGGCAACAGAGTGAGACTGTGTCTAAAAAAAATACAAAATAGAAAATAAAAGTTTTGACTTCATGGACCACTGAAAGGGTAGGGTCTTCACCCCACCCCCACCCCCAAGACCCTTTGAGAATTGTTAGTCTAACCAGTAATTGGCACCCAGTAAATTGTAGTTAGTATTATACATGGAAATTTTTATAACCAGCAAGTACTATAGTACTATATAAATATTAATGGTGAGAAGTAAAGGTCATGGCTTCAAAGCTTTTTACTATGTACTTTCTTGAAGGGTCCCAAATAAGATTGTACTTCAGATGAAGCAAAAAAAAACAACAATGTTTTTCAAATACTAGTAATACATAAATGAATTCTTTGACTTGAAAAGGCTCAAATCTTGCTTTCAGAAATTTGTTAAATATATAATCATAAAGTTTTCATTTTTTTTCCAGAAGAGAGGTTTTCCTCCCATCTAGAGTCATAGATCTTTGTAAAGAGAAAATTCATTACTTATTCTGAAACCACTGATAGAGTTTCTAGGGAGTTATAGTAGCCTCCTTCTATAAAGATGATGTGGCTGCATTGTTAACCAGGTTAGGATTCGTGATTGAAAGGTCAGTCTTGATTTATTGGTTGGAGAGCCTTGACTTAAGCATTTATTACTATTACAGATACAAGATTCCTTAAAGGGGCTTTTTGAGTTGGGTTTGGGTGTAAAGACAAAAAGCACAAGTGATATGATGACAAGTAACTTATACAAGTTGTCTTAAGATATCTGGGTAATTTGTATTGTTCACATCTTAAGATATATGGACATAGTTTATATTAATTCTACCTATACTTTGAGACATATAACCTCTAATCATATCAATTTTATCTTTTCTTCTTTTTCTTGGCGGTGGGTAGGTGTAGATCATGGGGAATTCATATGCTGGGCAACTGAAATCTGCTCGATTTGAGGAAGCTCTCCACAACTCCATAGAAGCCTCCCTCAGATGTAGTAGTGTGGTACCACGGCCAATTTTTTCCCAGCTATACCTGGACCCTGAACAGCATCCTTTCTCATCTGCAGGTAAGTTTCTCAATCACACACATTTCTGGACTCCTTTTTTAAAAAGTGGGATTCTTTTTTAGATGTGAAGATTCCAAATCTTGGGACCTCTGAGATAAATTGGCTAAATATTAGAAAATGCTAGACTTTAGCCTAACACGGTGGCTTACAACTGTAATCCCAGCATTTTGGGAGGCCAAGGTGGGCAGCTCACCTGAGGTTGGGAGTTTGAGACCAGCCTGACCAACATGGAGAAACCCCATCTCTACAAAAAACACAAAATTAGCCAGGTGTGGTTGCACATGCCTATAACCTCAGCTACTCGGGAGGTTGAGGCAGGAGCATCGCTTGAACCCAGGAGGTGGAGGTTGTGGCTAGGTGAGATCGCACCATTGTACTCCAGCCTGGGCAACAAGA